>KB702548.1:0-23244 GCA_000349165.1 Anopheles christyi | reverse complement strand
CACACACACACACACACACACATACTGTACGTTGCAGCTGCTGAATGTAGTCGAGCAGCTGAGGGTGAATAACGCATCGATCACGTTTCGTTGAGCTGTATTTGAATTTCACGTGGTGGAGAAGGAACAGAAGAATGCTGAGGGTGCTAAGCTGTGTGCTGTGTGGAGAATCTGGTCAAATGGAAAATATTGGAACAAATACTATTAGTAACGTATGCTAAAAAAAACTGGTTTTTCACAACATTTTCTAATTTTCTTCTCAAGCAGGCTGTCATGCTCACTACTTCTCTATTGCCGAAAGTTTTGTCAATTGTTTTTGTTTTTGTTTCATTTATTAACTCGTCTTTATTTGGAAGTACACAATGTAGGTCCATATAAATTTATTCTCAAATACAAAACAAAAGTAGAAGAATATCTATTTTTATCGTTCATCGATTCCTGGAACTAAGCCCTCTACTCACTCAAACCGTACACGTGCATGTCCCTGGGCGTGCGGGCGTGCCCAGGATTTGATTTTTCCCATAAAAAATCATCGAGCTGGAAAATAACACAAATAATCCCCGGAAACCGTCGAAAGGGTATCGAAAGCTGTCACGCTAGAACAAATAGTGGCTCTCACCGAAATGGACAGCGTGCAGCCAGCGACCAATCACTTTCTTCCCGTACCGTCCCGACCCGACCAACCGTCCGGGAAACGGAACGGTTTTGTTACCGTTTGCCTCTTTAGTTCCTGCTTTTTTTTACTACCATATCACCTTGTCACACGTTCTTGTTGTAGGGCAGGTGGAAAAACTAACTGACGTAAGTTTCCGTCACGAGTCCTCGTTGCTTCGCCTGTTGTTTTTTGGTTGTTGTTTTGTGTTTTGTGTGTGTTATTTATTTTCCATTCTATTCGTGCTATCGGTTCCACTGCAGTTTGCCACCCAAGAGCCGGGCATGGCTTCTAGGGGATCGATGGTTCTGGTTTGAGTGGAACGAAATCGATAAATTTAAATTTAAATAATAAGATTACACACGGCAGCAGGGTTGATGTTTATGGTGGTATGTTTTGTCGTTTCAAGGACGTCTTCACGACTGGCCGCAGCCATCAAATCATATTGTGATAAAATGATACGGAATAAAATCGAACTTGCTTTCGGTACGGTACGTGTTGCATCCCCTTTGATGCTCGATGGTGGTGGTTTTGCATCTTATCGATTAATCCCCTCACCCATCGCCTGGCAAGATGCAAGCCGTCGTGATACTCTCTATGTGCGGGATGATATTGCTCTTTCACTATGCAAAACAGGAGCAATTTTCTGTGGAAAGAAGTAGTGGCAAAGAAAGATGAGCTGGGTTTTCACACAGAGCAGCATCACGACGAATGAAAGGAGAAGCAATCAGAAAGAAGAACATTATGGCCTGACCAGTGAAGGCACCAATCTTTGAGGATTATAAAAAAAGACGAACGAAACGTTAGGAAACGGACTGTGAGAGAGAGAGGAAAAGCAACAAACAGAACGCTGAAGAGTCGAAGTTCATTTAGTGAATAGATAGCTTTAGGTTTTTCTCGGCTGAAGAGCTCCATTATCCTACATCGTGATTTAAGTTTTGTGAATGATAAAGAAGAGACTGTAAAAAATAAAACAAGGATACTCGATTGCATTTTTTTTTTCGCTACGAAAAGCGACTGTCCGAACACTGGCATGTCAGGCCCGGTTCTGCTCGATGGAAGGATAAAAGTAGTCATGGAGAAACGAACTGCTCTGAAACGATCCTGATTTCCTGGGGGGTCTTTTTTTTCAATTGTCTCAGACTGTGTTTTTCACAAACTCTCTTACTCTTACTTGCAGCTTAACCACTCTGGTCGTATGCCAGACGATCCCAAAAGGTTTATTTTCATTCACCTCTTTGCTTTGTCTTACCGGGAAAAGCTCTTTTGGAAAACGCCTCTAGATCGATGTGTTGATGCCATTGCTTGTATGGGTGGAAAAAATGGGAAAATGAAATATATTTTTAACTTGATATTGATTCTACTTATTCCATGTATTCTCGATACAGATCAATCATATGATAAAACTGTTTTTTAAAGCGTTTCTTTTCTAAATCATGCAATTACTTATGAAACGAATCGACACCACAAACAGATGTACCAACTATGTGATAATGACAAACCCATCCATACACCCTGCATGCACCTCTCTTTCCCGATATCAGATGTCGTACGTTACAGCGTGTTACAAATTTGAATATTCATCAGTCAGTCTTTTCACACACTCCATCGTTGTCTTCGAGAGTTTTTCTTTTCGGCTGCGATTGTTGCGCACATGTATAAATATTCAATTGAGCAAACCGCGAACACCGAGAGTAGTAGCTCTTAAGCCAAAGTTACTCGCACGACACCGGAAACGGTGTACCCCTTTTTCTTTCATTTTATGTGAAACTGGCTGAGGATGCCTGGGTAAGATGTTAATATGCAATTTAATTACACACAGCGAAGGGAGGAAGAGGCAATCTGTGAAGAGGTTAAGCGTTAGGAGGACAGGAGTAATAGACAATTACGTATTGACTGCGCATAAGTGTTGTAAAATCTATTATTTTAATGTAGTTAAGGGTTTTAGCTGGTTGTAATTTTTTTTGCACCTAACCTTTTGTAGAATACTTCTTAAAATAGCTAGGAGAGCTGTCTAATTCGTCAGGGTAAGTAATCATCGTCAAGTCAACCTTTAGCGCACCAAAATTGCAATGCCCAGTATTAGCACACAGTTTTGGAGTGGCTTGGTAGTGTTTGTAGCTAGCTGTTCCATTCCAATAGCAACCTTTTTTCACCCAAATCGGGTTTCTACGTCGAAGGGCCACGATGCGGCTAATTTAATATGCCCAAAATGGATGCCAATCGTCGTCATAGTCGGGTGTCCCTCTTGTGAGGCTAGGTTTGCTGATTTTGGTACGAGTTTCCTCAGCTCGTGCGAGAGGTAGGCTGTATGGCATTGGGGATATTGGGGGCTACCCTTTTACGAATACAGCAGCGCGCGAGCAGACTGTTTCCCTTTCGGTCCGCCTGCATGAGAGCACTAGTTGGGCAGTTGGGCACTCGGGCACCGACATTGGATCCCTTTTGCATAAACATGAACCTCATCTCCCCTTCTAGCCCTCACATAAAGGGCTGTTGCAGCTGGGTCGTTGTTTAGATTTGTGGCTGTCTGTTTGTGTTTTTATGTCTTCCACTCTCGATCGATCTAGTTGGGTTGCGATTTCATTCACTCGCATGGTTTGCTTGTAGTTCAATTGAATCAATAATGCTGGCGAGCGGGTTGGGTAGGTTTTTAGGGTGAAACATTCTTTTTAGACAGGATTTGTGCTAAGCTGAATGATAGAGCCAATTGACCTAGTTACGCTGACCGTTGCGTCGCTCTGCGTTGTTTTGTATGGATTTATAAGTCGCGCAGAACGGGCAGACATTGCACATACGTTGCATTCCTTACAAAAAATCAGCTTAGTTGTCATATTTCTTGCAATAAATTATTTGTTTTGTCTGTTTCGGAATGGTGTTTAACAGATTTGCCTGCTTAGTTTTTGACATGCTTTTGAAATCATGCAAATAGCAAAATTATGCTTTCAAAACAATACCTTTTCCTTACTAGCTGATCAACACGCTCCATGCCAATCCGTGGAATGTAAGAGAAAGGCAAGCAATCCCAACATTCCCACGTTTTGGCGCGACGATTATAACGAGATAAACCGTCAACACACTTACACGCACACACACATCGAATCATAATCATCTGGCTCATTAGTCAAATGAGGTTCGCGGGTTGAAACATCGCGCAATAATAATCGGTTTATACGATTCGCGAGCACGATCGGCATTCCTCTCGGTACGTTCGAACGAACCGGGGGAATAGCTGCAGCACAAGCAAGCGGGACCATCCCAAAATGGATGCTTCAAATCGCAACTGCGATTGCAAAACCCGATACACAACCGAACCGGCAGTCCCATTCACATATTTTTCCCTCTGTGAGCATTACCCTCCCACAGTCCTTCACATGCTTTACAGTGCGATCGAAACTGTGTACAGGAAAGAAGCAACAAAATACAACAAACGTGATCCTCTCCGGGATCAAACCACCCCCTTCGGATTGGTCGCTCGAATGGTCGGCGAAGGTGAGAAGGTGACGAAACATAAAGATACATTTATTTGTATCTAAATTGCGCACAACCTTCACCTTGCCGGTGACCTTCATTCCGCGACCATTCCGCCGCGATCACCATCGTGTGTCGTTTAACATTGGAAAGCAAACGAAAAAAAAAAACAAATGGAAAGAAAGAAACACACACCCTCTCCTTCCCGCGAACCGTATAATGTTATTACTCGTTTGATTGGTTGTGAATTCCGCGTGAAATTGGGGTCAAACGATGGGGCTTGTGCTTTTGTATTGGGAGGAGGGTGGGGGAGCTGGTCAGGGTGGGTTTTGTGATATCGTAAAAAAGGGGTGATTTGAAGTTCTGTATTGCTGCCGGAGCGCGGTTTTTCGAGCCAACCGTACATGACGTGGCTGTGTTTTTTGTTTTTGGATGTCCACTCACCCCCCCCTTCCGTTTTGCGCATGTAGGCAACGTACGGGGAGACTAATTTTTAAATCAAGCCCATTGGTTTTGGATAGTCTTGTGTTGTTTTGTTGTAGGAAAAGGGGTAAGTAAGGAGGAGAAAAGAAGGACAATTTGTCTTAATTATCGCAGACAGGAGCTGTCGCATTGCTTTGCCTATGTTATTGCTGCTTCTTTTGGAGCGCGTTGGGTGGTGCGGAGAATTAATTTAATTCCACCATCCCTCCTCACTGGAACTGGAGTTCGCCTGTCTGCGGGATTGATTCGTTGTATTGAAAAGAGCGACGAGCTAATCGCTTGATCATTCCCATTGAGCCACGTTCAAGCGTTGTGGAATGGTTAATCTTAACTCACTCCCAGCTAGGTCATTGATCTTGGGGGAGGGAGGGGGGAGCATCCCTCGATGCTCTCTCGCTAGGGTTGAAACGTTATCTACGTTACTACTCACGCAATAAACAGCAGCAAGCAGCACGTCATCAGGTGACGTTATCAACTTTCTAAGTAGAAGCTCAAACGCATCATTCATCAGTGACCGGGTACAATTGTGTTTGATTTTGAGTTGTAGTAAACACAAACTGGAAAAGGGAATAGTTTACTCAATCACACTTGCTTCAATAAAAGCGCTGTGAAGCGCTGTGTTTTGTGATGATAGAGTTAGCAAATATTTACAAACAGCTGTCATTACAACTCATCCAAAATTGCACTGAGCAACGTTTAAACAGTTTTAATTAAATTTCAATCGAAAGAAATACTGTTTAGGCTCTTCTTCTTCCAACAAAATACACTTTCAAACAAGTACAGTTAATTGAGACACTTGATCCTCATCCCAGCAGTCCGTTTCAGATTCTTTGGTAGTAAAACTTTGGCCCCGGAAATTAGCTCACCCCGTTGGATTAGGCTGTGGTCATAGTTGTCTGAGCGGATCAGTAAACCAAAGACACACACTAACCCACAGTGTGGTTCATCTGTCTGTACTGCTGCTGCTACTGCAGTGCAGTATAAGAGACAAAGAAATTAGATTAGATTGACTGCCTACTCCCACTCAGGGCACGGGCGGGCTGGTCAACCACAAACTGCAGCGTCAGACGTTTTGTTTCCTGTCGGGCGGTGATGATGAAGATGATCGAAGTTGTCAACATTCAGCCCAACAAAGGTACACCGCGTTAGACCCGGTGCTAGTAATCGAATCCCTTTCGAAATTAGCTCTCCGCATTGTTGCACTGGAAAACAGAGATGCTATTGACCTCGGAGAGAGAAGTGTTTAGAAAAGTGGACTTCTCGGGAAAAAATAGAATTCACTCCCACTGCAGGGAGCACGTTTTAGTAGGAAAAGGGAAACGTAAATTTCTTGTTGTTTTTGAACCACAATCTACAACGACTGCATTCAAGGGTATGAAATAATAAACCACACCGATGCACTGATGCATTGTGGAGTGGAGTGTTTTGCATGCATCTCACCAACATCCAACATAGAGGAAAAGCGAGGGTTTTGAATGTTTCAGTATCAGAGTGAAATGCAAAAGGGGCAATAACAGTACAACCAGATATACAACACTGCACTGATAGCGTGATGAGTGTGTCTCATGATGATGATCACAATGCTGATGATGGTGATGCAAAATGAGGGATGGGATGCTCCAACGACGACGACGACGACTAGAGTCGACCATGCAGTACACATCGTCACACCAGTCGTCATCATAATAATCATAAGCTGCATAAGCCATTGCACTACGACTACTCGTATGTGTGTGTGTGTTTGTACGTGCGAAAAGCTCGTACCCGGTCGATGCAAAGACATCGCGGCACGGTGACACAGCGCAATGACGCGGTAACCCTTTTTTCTCTTTTCGCTCACTCTTGGTTGCTCTCAACAACCCTCAACCCTCGAACTGTGTGTGTTGTGTGCTCTTGTTGCTGCAATGTTCTGGATTTGTCTCGTACTTTGTTTTCTTTTCTCTCCATTCTTGCTCCTCGTGTGTTTCGTGTATTATGTCGTGTCCCGCTGTCAACACAATCGACATTCCTTGACACCACCGGTACGGTGCGACCATCTCGATTGGAACGCCAGCTCCCAAACTGCCCCTCAGCTCAGCGGAGACCGCTCAGTTCAATCAACTTCAGTCGTGTGCTGCAGTCGCGCCACAAGCCTCGCAAATGACGTTTAGAAGTTGATTGGATCCAATGTCTTTCTGGCTAGGCGTTGGCCTCCCTGGCAGGCAAATGGCACATAAGACACAAGACGACGGCGCCCTGTAATGCACTACAGTTTGTACCCATTTGTACCCAGTCATTGTAGGTAAAGGAAAGCCTTACCTGTAAACCTGGAATGTGTCCCCAAGATCTTAAAGAAATTCTGTTTAAAGTGCGAAGGAAAGTTTGCTGTCAGCCAACACCTAACCGGTCACCGGCAAAGGTGTCGATCTAGTTGACGTTGAACTATTTTTTTTTCTCTCGAACAAACAAATGGAGCGCGTGCACCATCATCCAGTTGCAAAAACAAACCAAACAAAATCGCAGCATGCCATGTCAGGGTCAGCATGTCGTCTACTGCTTGCTCCCCGTCCATCCACTTCGTCTTCGCCCGACTGTTTGGATTTTGTTGTGATTTATGACCCGGCAAGAAATAATGATGGATTGCATCAAAACAGTTCGCACAAATTGCATTACACCTCCGCGGCGATGAAGTTTTCTTTCGGTCAATGGTTGACCTTTTTTTTGTTGTTGCTTTGCTTGCTTGGGAGGTGGTTGGCTTGGCTTGCAGTAGCAGCCAAGTAGCAGCGTGCAGTGTGAAGCTTTCTACTACACCGGAGACCCAACCGGGTGGAACAAATTGTCATCAGTTTTTGTTGATGGTTTTTGACGCTCGGTCGGTGATATGAAACAAGAGAACCAAATTGGATCGATGCGATCTAGCCGGGTGTATGTGTGTGTGTGTGTGAGCGTGTTTTTTTTTCTTTCCACTTCAGGAGGACCCTGGCACTTTTACTGTTGGGCATCTGTTTGGGACTGTCCGTATGACCAATCAACCGCATCGTTGGCGGTGGTCGCATAAAGGTTTGTCGTTTTTTTTTTTTTTTTTTTTTTTGTTGGAACTTTGTAAGCTAATCCACCGAAAAATCAACATGCTTCTCTCGGTGTGTACGCTGGATGCATTTTATGTCGGGAGAACGGGTTATGCAAATCGTTCTCACAGACGAGCGTCCCAGCAGTACGATGGTGTGAATGCTTTCGAGCGTGTGCGGAGACGATCGCTGTGTGTAGAGAGCTGTCACTGCTGGAACATTCAGGGGTGACACAATGATTGCCAGCACTGTAGGGATTGGGATCTTTTTTGGCGACAAACGTCTTGCTAGGGATCGATTTCTTGATGGATCATTTTCGACGAGTTTACCGCCAGCGAATCCCCCGCGGTATGGTGAGGGAGGTTAAATTTGATGATTTTTCTGTCGCCTCAAGTGCACGACGACCCTGGAATTCAATTTAAAATCTTATCCGCATGAAAACGCTGCATGAATTTGATTTTCCAATCGATTGAAGGAAAAAAAACCGAGAACAATTTGATTTGATTTTTATTTTGCGTTTTTATAAAGTTTTAATAACAAACCCGTTTCTTTTGGTACAGAAATAGCAAGTATAAGATTGGACGCTGGGTGGAACGAATGAATTTGATTTGCATCGAATGGTTTTGGCTGCGACCTCGTGACCGATTAATTAGCTACCCGGGACATGGTACGATAAGAACCCGTCAAATGACATTGGTTGGCGTGGAAGGTTAGGAACACACGCTTCGGTTGATAGCTGCAAAGCAAAAGCTTTTATTTCACATTCATCGGTGTTTCCGTTTTACTGTCTCACTGTTTGCGTTGCGCAGACGAAAGACTTCGTGGTTTTTTGTTTTTTAAGGCAAACGACGGTAGCTTTGATTTGATGAGTGGGTTTTTCTGTGATTGTTGTGCTCATCGTCTTAAATAGTTTATAATGGAAGATTCATTATATGGAAGTGCAGGGTTCTTATCAGTGTGAGGTTTTTTTTCCCCCTTTCCAAATGTTTAATGTTTGTCGCAGCATCTATGAGGTCAGCATTGGGCGCGATTGTTTGATGGATTTCGGGAAGATTCTTCTCTGCTGTTGATTGTGATATGATTTATTAGGTCACATCGTTATTTTGCGGCGTTTGGATCGTTCTAGAATTGTGCGATTGTGATTAGCGTGTTCTTGATAACTATCGTTTGGCGGTGAGTTAGTGGTTATTTCGTTGAGAAGCGATGGTGAGCTTTTAAACAGAAGGATTGAACATTTTGTTAGCATCTTCTCAAAAATGTTTCCTAAGAACAGGCAGCAAAAATTAGCATGTTTTGAAACAACAATAGAGTAATTAGATAATATTAAGCCTTTTTTATTGTTTCTTGAAAAACATTTCATGACCTGTTATGAATAATTTAGCCAATTTTTTGGTGCCGAATGTGTCCAAGGGCTGACACACACGTCTTGGATCTTTGATTTTCCAAGACACTCCATTAGCGACGTTCAGTAGCTACAGCACTGGTTTTAGTCTCAGTGGTCTCTCGAGGGAAGCCATCCTAGGATGGTTCAGCCAGCTCGACCATTCGAACGAAAACCGAGAACCTGCTGTGGGGTGTAAGTCAAGCACACCCGGCTCTAATCTGGATCCAACTAACGAATTGGTCTCCGATGAAAAGAGGAAAAGTCTCACTTTCGATTAATAATTCAGTCGAATACAGAATACTGCTCCATTCGGTGCTAGGTTTGTTTCGTTGACTCAAAGATGGACAGGACTTAACCAAGGCCATTGGCAGCTCTAGCGTTCCAGTTATCAGTCTCTCTATTTAGACAAAGAAATAGTAACAAATCGTTGGGAAAAAGAAAAAATCTTTCAATGGTGAAATTAGGAAATGTACGACACCCTTTTTGCTCTCTTGGCAAAACCGCGCGTGGCCACTCACAGGCACAAAAAAATGCGAGCTCAAGCTACACCGTTCGCAACTTAAACACCTTCTTCATCTTAAATGTATGAACGACTTGGAAATCGTACCGAAATGGTACTATTTTAACCGTAAGGCGATCCCGTCTGAAGACTCTTGCCGTTTGCCACGTGCTGCAACCTTTTCGGTCACAGGGCGTTCGGTTAGTTGTCCTCTCTCTTCGCACGCAGTTTTACCTGTTCGCGGCTGGAAGAAACGGGAAACTTACAGCGCGAGGAAATCGCCACTTAATCGTGCTGGGAAATCGTGTATCCTGATAATAGGGGCGCGCGATTCGAGGGCAACGATCTACACGCAAAACGATTGTCCTTTTGTCGTTGCTTCTTGGAATGGGAAAAAAGAAAAGGGAAGGACACGAAATGGATGAGCCAGGGGAAACCTCGCTGTAAGCTAATAGACTTGCCCGTTTGTTTTTTGGGCAATGAGGATAAGGATAAGGTTCCATTTCTAAACTCGAAGGTTACATCGTGAAGGCAACGCGCGGAGAGCAACATCCATTTAATGAAGCAAATTAAGCGGCTATTTATATAAATTGACAGTATTGCTCGGTACTCGGGCCTGGCCCTTCAAGCTGAGGAGTCGAGGTAAATCTTTAACTGGGAGGGTATTTTATGAGTGAAAAAAAACGAAACGTAGCGGTATTATTTTTGTATTGGACGTTGTGCGCGTGCAGGCTGTTAAAATGTGTGTCTCTGTGTATTTTGAGATTATTCGGTAACGTTCAGAGCAAGTAGCATTGGGGGAAATTCTGCAAAAGTGCAAGGTGGGAAATCTTAATCAATTGTTCACTGAGGTACTTATCTTAATTGAGATAAGGAGCAGGGACAGCTTTTAATCGATGTAACTTTACCTGCATTAAATGAAGGTTAAACTGTAAGGCTTAGGTCTGACTTATAGGTGTATTAGACTTGCAGGAGGAGTTTTTGGAAAAAAAATCTGATATTAAATGGTTATAAAGCATTTTGCTTAATTATAGAAATGATTTACATTATTTTACTGTTTTTTTTTTGCTAAGATTATTATTGGATTTGTTATAAAATCCTTTGGAGTAATAAACTAGAAATGGGGAAATTTCATTTCTTTCTTCACCGCACGAAACACAATTAAGAACTTTTATGAATATGAAGGATAAAATGTGGCTTTATCCGCGAAACATGCCCATGCAGCTCGGCGACAGACTATTATGCGTTTTGTTTAGATTCCTTTTATTTCATATCCCATCCCTAAGGAAGTCCCTTTTTCGACAGAAGTGCTTTTACTTTTTCTCTCCTGGAAAGAAGTCACTAATAAGAAATGGTGCACCAGCCTGTAAACAAAATGACAAAAAGTAGCAGTGATTTTTCTTGTTTGTGTGCTCCCCTCTAGCTTGAAGAGTTTCTTTTGAGCGTGGAATGAGTGTGGAAATTTCGCGAATTTAAATCTGCACACCTACCAGTCTTACAGTGCTGGTCATAAAGTTTATGGGACGGCAGTAGCCATAAAATATGGCCGTGGTTCGTTTTGTGGAGTACCGAAATCACGGTACCACGGACACACCAACACCACATCACCATATGGATGATCTTGAGGAGGGCAGGGTGGAATACCGGAGTGAGACGGGATAGGGATGAAACAAAACAAAAATAGAATGTATATCCCAACCTGTCGAAGATGTTGAGAGAACTTTTTGGGGTCGTTCGGAAGCCCAGCGAACCCACCTGTCAGAAAGGTCACCAGAAAGAGGAAGAAGAAGGAAACACATTTCGGGAAGCCAGCAGTAGCCATAAGAGCACAAGGGAAAATGTGGGGGGGGGGGGGAAACTGGTGTGCCGCTCGCTTCATAGGTTGCGAAAATTATGTAAATTTCATCCACCCTCGCACTACTCGCAACAAAAATAAAAGTGAAAAAAAGGTAGGAAGGAAAAGTGTACAGGATTCACACCGTCACACTCAACGAAATAATCGAGTTACCTTGGGAGGTTTCGGGAGAATGGGTGGTGCTGCTTGATGGGTGTGAGTACCATCGATCGACCCAAGGAAAACCCACGGAAGAAGCAACCCTCCAAGCCACCTTGTTTGGAGGGGAGGGGGTGGAGGAAAAGTTTTGTCATATTTTCATCTTCCACCCGAACCTGCGACCTTTGGACCGGCAAGGATTGAAGGCATCGTAAAACTGGCTAAAAAGTGTGCCTTGTCATTGAGGTTCGACCGTTTCGTTTTTGCTTCCAAAAAGGTAGACAAGAAGCATAAAATGCGACGCAAAGCTTTAGCGATCGTGATGAGCTTTCGCTGGTGTTCATGCTGCGGAGGATTTTCCACAATGAAAGCGAAACACCAAAAAATGGTAGGGTTTGGGGGGTGGCGAGGGGTGACACATTTTGTCACGCAACCAAAAAGAAAAAAGGAAGCATACAGAAATCGATATTGCTGCACCCCGACAAAATGTGAAGGCAAGGGAGACGGTGAGACAAAAATCGATGCTCCAATGGTTGTTTGGTTGTTGCTGCAGCTACTTAAAGGAACTTCTCGGAGGAATCCTTCCCGAACTCTATCGGCGGATGCTAAGCTCATCGATTGTTTTTTTTTTGTACAAGCTTGTTTTTTTACTGTATGTGTGTGAAAAGATCAGAAAGGATGCTGCTTTACTCTGACGACTGACAGACTACCATAGGTTCGGTATGTCGCGACGAGAATTGAAAGTAAAAGTTTAATATCGAATACGTGATGAAGCCACTTCCCCTAGGTTTTAGCGTGGTAGTGGTGGTGGTGGTGGTGCTGGTGGTGTACGTTCTTATACCAGAGAACGGCCGTTTCTGTTTCATGATAAGATGGTTCGAGTTGAGAGAGTTGCGGTACTGCCTTGCTACTTCTAGTAGCAAAGCCTAGTACGTGGGGTGCTGTTTTTGGCAACTGTCTAGAAGTAGATCGGTTCATGAACGATAATAATTCCCATTTTCCGCTTTGTAGGGAGAGCAACTTTTGAACGTGAAGCAATATTTTACGACCCGTGTACGTTACGTGCACAATAAGCGGGTGAGCATTTAAAACAATTTATTTTTAAGTGGTTTATTGAAACGTGAAATGGAAACATTGGTGAAAGGAAACAAAAGGATGTTTCATTTTAATTTGATCGATAGTTTGAAGAAAACGTTCAAACTGAAAAGTGACTGAATAGTAAGTCACACCTATAAAAGGACTAACTTTGAGTTATAAATAATTATTCTTAAAACTACTGTATTTTATCTATCAATGCTGCCGATAATATAAATTATCTTTCAGACATCTATTTTTCAAATGAGCTTTTTCATTTTAATTTTCTGCTCACTTTACACTCAAATGGGTAAGATTTATAGTTTGAATGAAGTGCTATGTCGATATGCTTAAAAGTACGATGCCTGCTTCCTTCTATTTATTAGGTGCAACAAATCGAACCAAGTCGGTACGATTCGATTTTCGAAGAGACACAGAAAAAAACTTTCTTTTAGGCAAAAAACGGACGAACGAGGTTAGGTGGCTTGCTTGCTGGCTAGCTGGTTGGCTGGCGGTTGATTAGATTTTGATAACTTTTCGCTGCATTAAACTTAGTTTTATGAGGAAATAGATTATGCATTTCCCAAACGCCCCCTTCTTTCCCTTTTCAAATCCAAGCGATATGAATGCAAATCACTGCAAGAAAGGGGAACCCAAAGAAAACTGTAAAGGCGGTGAAGGTGGTTTACCGATTTACCGAGGTAGCTTTATATTCTCGTTCCTTTCTTTTTAACTCATTGCTACCGGTTCAGGATTCGCGTTGTACAGCGAAAAAGTTGGCAAAGATGAGTTCGCTTTCCCTTGTCAGTTTGTGTGTTTTTTCGCTTTCCTTGCTTATCTCAAAATATTCATTCCTCTAAACTGTCCCGGGGACGGATATTTGTACGCGTCCGTCGAGGCCGGCTTGAGTGAAGAGAGTGCTACGCGAACTCGACAGCCTGTAAGCAGACGGTTGACGTTTTGATGGGAACAACTTAAATTGAGGATGTACGAGAGGGAGAAACAAAAAAAAAATCCTCACGAAACGTATGTCGGTGTCAGTTTTCGGTGGCTGTCTGCTCTATGACCGACAACGAACGTGAGGGCGAAAAAATACTTTGCTTGAATGATATGTTTGCCTGAGTGAGTTTCTGCAGACAGGCCTGTTCAGGTGCTTTGGGCAGAGGGAAATCGGGACAGCGCAGGCCTAACGGATGTGACTTTTATGTGAGGAATTGTAGACGATTGTTGCTTGTAGGTGATTTAGAATGGAAATGAAAATGTAAACCGAGAGCAAATGTGAAGAAATTAAAAGTAATGTTTGTCTTGTGCCTCGTTTTAAACCTTCATATGGAGGATAAGGAAGTATAGAAATACCACTTTTAGGTACATGTGAACTGAATCACTAGAAACAAATAAAACCAAATAGAACCACCCAAAACTGGGTGCAGGTTTGCAACGGGCTTGCACATAAATCTTCCACCATTGCTAGCGATTGTTCCGAAATTTCTTTTGCCTAGCCGTAAAACTAAATACCATCTCAAGACAAGAACTAGTTTCTTGTATCCCAAAAAACCGAACCTAAAATGTTAACGCCATCATCATCATCGTAATCATCGTCGCCATGATCATGATCATCATCGTTCCGTGTATTGTGTTATCCTGTTTGCCCGGTTTCATGTTTTATTCAGCCTGATAGATATTTTAAGGTGTATTTTTAAATCCTTATGAATATGAAATGAGCAAATGAACGTTCGCCGTTACTTCGTGCCATCAACGCCGTGTTGTATCGGTTGGATTTATACTATTTGCACCGGTTTTTGCGCACCACACAGTATGCCGACTTGGTACCAGAACACAAAAGGAAGCAAAGTTTCTCTGCAGCATTGGAAGGTGCAGTTGGGATTCAGCCCGCGGATGGACACCGGTTTTTGTCTTCGAAAAAAGCATTCCAACATGCCGGATGTGCTTGAAAAGCTCGTGGGCGGATAAGCGAAGACATTGGAACCAGAATTCGTATAAATTGTCACCATTCCAACCTTCTTGCTGGGTTCGGCGTGTCGACTTGGATCTGTTAGGCGCTGATAGCTGCGAAAAAGGCTGCATGGAATTGTCATCACCAGGGGCACATGTTACACGGTGCACTGGCACTAGAGGACGGTAGTAGCGAGTACTAAAATTATTAGATAATTTTTTTTGCACCACATCCAGCACGGTAAATTGCGAACGTGTGCCCTTGGCAGTGGAGCCTTGTGAACTGACAAATAAAGGCTGCAAGAAATTCATGTAATTCGCTCAAATACTATCACAATGTATTCTAGGCAAAAGAAAAGCTGTTGAGAAAGAGGAGCTTGCTGGAGGATCTTTTGCTGCTTTCTCGATTGTAAAAAAAAAAACGAGAGGACATCCTTCTAAAAGCATTGCCTTTTCTTTTTGCTGCGGAACTCATCGGCCTCCTGATTCATTGTGTGATACGGCCGAGGTGTATGGTGAACAGGGTGAAACGATTTATTCTACTGCGATGACATTTGGGGCAAGCATGTTTCTGGTGTCGGATTTATCTGTAAAACGAGTGTTTGTGCGGTAGTTCGAAGGGTTTAAGAATTTTCACTCGGCTAGATTGTTTCTACCACTGCTCCTTCTTTGCAAACGATAAAAGAAAACGGTATCCAAACACACTTGAGCGGTTGAATAAATCCGAACGCATGCGTTACGGCCGTGTACTTTATATGCCGTTATTTATTTGTAGTTTCATTCACTAATGATTAAACCTAAACCCCCTTCCCAGGACCCCTTTCATAAACATGTCTCGTTCCAAGGAGGGCTGAAGTTTCGTATGAAGTTTCGTGTGTGAGTGTTAAAGGCAAGCACTGGATCACTTCCTGCAAGTAATTTCTGCCCTGCAGGCTTGAATGTGTAACGACGTCGCAGCGTACCACTAAACGGAAACTTTTCCAATATTTGGACCACCGCTCCCCCCCCGTGGAAACCATCTCCATCAGCTTTCTTATAATTCCTGCGGCTTTAGCGTCAATTCGAAGGGAAACCCCTTTCAACGGTATGCACTGATTTTGGGCCAACACAACGGAGTAGCTCCAGCGAAATAACCTCACTACCCTTTCCCGCCATAATAGTCGTAAAAAATGATTTACTGACAATGTTACTGTGTTTTTCCGAGGCTACAACAACCGCATCGAAACAGTAGGCGGTGACTTGGAGCTGCTGGAGACGGGGGCAAACTAAACAAGAAGTGCGAAATGGAAAGTTTCTTCCAGGTTTTTGGTAGCGCGCGTGTAGGCCATTCGTTGTTTGCCGAGCGTAATTGGAATCGGAATCGGAGCGGAAGTACCGATTTTTGGGCAATGGAAAAGGGACAACTTTTTGGACAAGTATATAACATCCATGCAAAAACCTCCCGCGCCCACCATTTGGGCAGTTGGGCAGGGTTGGGCCACAGGATTGACCGAAAATGCCACCAAATTCCCGTTGGTGGCATAATTTGATTAATAAAATTCCGAACCTTTATCCTCCCCACTCGGCCACTCGGAACACTGGTTGTTTGTTGGCTGTTGGCATAATGACGATAGCAGCGAGACATTTATGTGGGTCCGCTGAGCAAAAAATTGGGGAAGGCTTCGTGCATGGACGAGCCAAAGGATAAGGATATGATTAACATTTTCTAACCATTCATCTACATCACGCTTCCGTCGTGTGAGGCAAGCGTTGAAGAAGTTCGACAGGTCCAAATGGAAATGGCCAGTGGCAGGAAAAGCGTACACTACGATTAACTTCCTATGCTCTGCCCGGTAAGGAATATCATAACAAACTGTAGGGAAACTACGTACACTTAAAGTGTATTGTCAAAAGTATGGAAGTACATTAGGTGGAACGGAATGCCCAGGGTGCTAGATATCGGAACAAATTTCCCCCGAGGATTGTGTGTCTGTTGTGAACACCGTTTTTTTTGTGGAGCAGAATTGTCCGAGCTTTTCAAACGCCCGCAGTTCACTGACATGTCGCAACAATGGAGGCATTGCTTTGCATACTAAAGTCACATACACAAAACACTTTGAGGGAATTTCTCGGGCCACCCGCACGGTGTGATGCGAAACTAAGGCGTCTTGGTTGAAGACTTCCCTTAGAAAAGGGAATTTGTGTGTTGCTTTCTTCGTGTTGAGAAAAACGGTGTGGCATGGCAGTGTACGGCATACCGGCTTTTAGGCGTCGATCTACCAATCGTTCCTTTTCGGTGGTTTACCACACTTTCATCACATTTCCGGACAATCGACGTACGAGGCGCAGATTGTTCTAAACACACACTCACACACATACACATTCCCGTAGAAAGCGACCGACTGCTTTCCGCGAGCACCTCGAACGCAAGAACCGGGGTGATATATCCAGTTTGTCCTACTTAAGCCTCATTCTTCGGGTTGCTGATGTTAGTGTGGAGTTTTTGTTTTTTGCACAACGGCCTTACCAACACACCACAACGCAGATGGACGCACGTCGTCGGGTGTTTCGGCGTCGCTTAATAAATAATTTATAAACTAACGATTCCATGTTAACGAACTATTATAATAAATTTTGCATTTTATGCGAATAAAATGATAATTATGCTGCCCCGTGTGTCGCTCGAACGACTCTGGAGCGCTGCTGTAGCTGTTGTCTAGAGCCTGGTGTGAATGGAATAGGAAGGAGAGGAGTTCTTCTGCTGCCTCACTCCTTCCTTCCAACGCAACCCCGGTGGTGTCTGGAAGGTGATAATGGGCCCACAAATGCGTACCCCTATAGGCTGATGCAGCACGTACGATAGGCGGCTAGTGCCGCAGAACTTGCGGTTTGTCTGTTTTGGCCTGATGAAGATTAAGCTCATGTCAACACTTAGCATTTGCGTAGATAAGTGGTGCGTTTGGTTGGGATGGAGTTGAATGTGGTACGGCCGGTCGAAAGGGAGTGGTTGCATTATAAAACCGATTCTAAGGAACACTGATTCTAACGCCTGCTGTGCTGTGCTGGAAGGGAACTACAATGAAACAAGCGTCATTGTTTATTACTGCCTGCTGTTTGCTGATGGAAGGCGAAAGGCTGTGTGAAATTATGACTGCTGATTAAAGTATGTTCTGTATGCATTATGCTTTTGAGTGTTGGTATATTCTTCGAAGGTTTATTTTGAGTTTCTTACTGTATACTCAGCTTTAATGTAAGATTCCATTTTTGGGACATCTCTTTATGCATGTATTAACCTTGGTTCTTGTCTTGCCAGTCTGCTGCACATTGATATTTGAACATTTCAATGCAAGACATTTCAAAAAAGACATTGCGCCTGTGTTTTTAAGATAATTCAAACATAAAATTCTACATACAGAAAAGATGATGCTACAGCTCTATTGGTGTTTTTGTTTTCTAATTTCCTTCCGAGTGATTGTCACTGTTGTTAATTATATTTCTGATACTAAACAAGCATTCTGAAACAACCGAAGGGTGTATTTAATTACATATTGTTAGGTTGTTCGACTAAAGAGAGTTATTAAATAAATAACTCTATACCATCAAAAATAGCATACGAGTTGCCCGGTTTCCTCACCGGTGTATAGCTTTCTAATACATGTTTCAGCCGGCACACTCTGTGATCCAACTCGATAAATCGTTCGTTAATAAATTGTCACCTCAACCCGGGGTCCACACTGACCATGAATCTTGCTGCAACCGATCCGGCCAGTGGCTAGGCTGTATACACAGAAACCTTGTCACCCTGCATTTTGGTAGCCGACGATGGTCATGCCCGGTCTCGTCCGTTAGTAGTCGTGAATTACCGGCGATAAATCATCGGTAATAGGAAATTGGTTTTTCTGCCGGGTTACCGCGTGCAATCAGTGAACCGACGTGCAGACGTGCTTTTGTAGGCGGCTCCTGTGCAACGTGCACATTATGGAAGTTCTACGAATATGTTTTATGTAGGGGTTTTCTAGGCGAATGTTTGGTATCAGTTTGTCTGGAAAGATCAATTATTTTTAATTGATCTGAAAATAGAAGACCCATTTAAATTGAAGTGTTATATTAAGTTATCAGTAAAAAACGGTTTGTGAGGTTCTGGAGGTTTTACTATGATCAAAAAGTGCTCTTAATTTCAGAGATCAAATATCTTCAATGCATCATTGTTTTTTTGTGCCTATCAGTAGTCCAATAACGTGTTTCCGGGTGTAAGTTTTCTTTCCAACTTTTTTGCTTCGCAATGATTTTGTAAGTGTCACGTTCTGGAATATCACTCTATTTCTGGAATGTTGGTTACGGCCCATCTACCCACAGAAACAAACTGTTTAATTCATATCAGATCACCAGATACCGTAAAAACCGATCGATAATCTTTGACCATTCGGAGGGAGTTGAAAACTTGCCCTGTGGCCGGAAGTTTGCGTCAATGGACCTTCTTGTTCTTGCCAGCAAATATCCTGCACAGCGAACGTCACTATAAAGTAGGCCTAGTAAACCATCAACCTTCCTTTGACGAATTTAACGATTCGATACAGTGGTTGGTGAATGGCGAACACAGCGAACACTGACTGTCAACAGTTGTGACTTTGGTAAACTTCTAGATTCATTTCCGCCATGCGGAAGTTGTCCCATGGAGTTTTTGGGGGAGCAAAAGTTTCGAAACGGCTTCTATAGAAAAACTAGCAAGTTTTGTAGAATTTTGGGGTCACCGAATGTTCGAGCTCTGTGAACAGGACGAAATCTCGTACTTACTTTCTTCCGCGAGGGATCTATACAGAGTCGTCCACCCTGTTCAGTGGGAGATTGAGATTGCCGGTGGGGAAACATTCTCACACAGTTTGAAATATGTTTGTGCTCCAGTTACGTGAGCCGCACGTGAGCTAGTTGGAAAACTTTCACTCCAACATCTACCGGCCCTGGACGATGGGGAAGACACGGAAGAGGATGAGAATCGGCTTGAAACTCCCCGTGCAAAGGATAACTTGAATGCGCGACGGTTTGTGAGGGAAATAAAATGTGAACTTGATGACTGGTTCGATGAGGCTATAGGATGCTGGAAGTGGGAGGAGGTTGTGCATCTTGTCAGCGGATGTTGAAGTTGACGTCTAGCAGAAGAACTTTTGCTGTACGTCTTCCCATCTTTCTGCGGACTACGGTAGGAC
This sequence comes from Anopheles christyi, assembly GCA_000349165.1. Taxonomy (NCBI): domain Eukaryota; kingdom Metazoa; phylum Arthropoda; class Insecta; order Diptera; family Culicidae; genus Anopheles; species Anopheles christyi. Next base: position 3,505 of record KB702548.1, on the reverse strand, counting down.
GACATCATCATCCCAGCCGTAGAACTTAATATAGCAGGTTGAAGCGGGCCCATATTACAAGGGTGTAGCAAGTGCGGCGAGGAGGCGCAATGTCGTGAGGCGCAAATCTTCTGCCGCCTCAGGATGTCATGTTGCACGTATGAATACTAAATAATCCTGCAGGAGTCGGAGTCGGATGATGGCACTGAGGTTGCCCTTCTGCTCGTTGTTTCATTGCTGCTGCTACTGCTGCCGGATAAAAAGTGTATGACTTAGCTGCGACGCTAGTACTGCTATTTGGTAAAAGGAAAAAGTTTGAAAATTTATACATCCTTTGTCATACATTGTCTCGGCCATACCGAAGGGATTTTGTACCATGCAGCTCTTACCGGTAATGGTGCAAGACTTCACCGAAAGGGCAGGTTTTAGGACGAACTGGCATCCTAAAGCCAGGTGCCGGCCGGTGTGATGTACGGGTGTGAAGCGGCATGCAAGTACCTTATTAGCTGAAAGTTTAATTTGACTTGCTGGTAGGGCGGTAGGACTTGCCACGTATATTGGCATAGCAACGGCCGCGCCGTATGTTATTTGTGTACAGCTCGGTGCTAATTGGTGTGCTCTCCGGGCTCCCCGAGTATATGAGTGGTGCGTTGCTTTGGAGTGGAGCTGAAAATGAAACTTTTTGGCAAGATTGCTAGCACTCAGGTGGTTTGGCTGACGGTTTCCGTTGGCCAATGTGTATGTTAAACTCACGCACGAGAACAAATTGGTGATTAGTTGAGAGGAGGGAAACAGGACAAATAGGAAAATATTTGAAACTCTTTGCTACCTGAGAGAAACAAACAAGCAATAGGTTGTGGTCTTGGGCGATGTCTTGGTGTTAAATTGTGTATTAAAAATTTATACGAAAACTTTTGCTTGTATAAAAAACTTGGTTTCCAAGACTTATAAAAGAATCATATATTTTTTAAATGTCCACATGTTTGCTCGTGGTATGTAACATCTTATCGTCATACACACGTTACCGGTAGGTTCAGTTCAAAAGGTGCTTTAAAGTACGTTTTCATTATGTTGTGTGCATTCGTGTTTATTCGTATCCGATGGTGTGCTGTATTTAATTAGATTTCCTAAGAAAATTAAGTGCGCAAATTTGGTGGTAAGCACATGTTATTCAAACGCCACTTGTTGGCATGTATTTGACATTCTGTATAATAAAGATTTTGTATAATCAATTTTGTGTGCACCTAATGTTCCTTACTCTAATTTGTCATTAAGGATGCGAAAGTCTTATCGCTAGGAATTACCAAACCGTGGAGAGCAGTAAACAAGCTACACCGTCCCGGCAGTGACGAAGAATGATTCGGAAAAAACAAAGATGGAGAAAGTTACAAAACAGTCGTAAAGTGTGATCACATCAATCGGGCCAGGTGAAGAACCAAGCAGGGTGGTAGAGCACTCTCTACGGTCTAACCAGAATACATCTTAACTGATGAATCCAGGCGAACGTGTCGTACGCTAGGAGTTTTTGTCACCTTTCCAGCTGACCATCAAGCTCTGGGGTCTCACAAGCCTCCAGGGTGGATAGCCGATAGGCGACTAAATGGGGAAAGTTTAATATATTTTCAATTATAACATTTAGGTTCGATAAAAAAGCGAGAAAAAGTGGTCGTGTGAAAAATGTAGACAAAGAAACGTAGAACAAGTCCTTAGTATTACACCTCATTTTGATGATGATGGGACCGAGTTTCATCGACGTCATCGGTCCGCGTTAATGAAAGAAGTTGTAGTTGTTTTTTTTTTTTTTTTCAAGACAGGGCTTTAACCACTTGATAGAAATGATGTTTTATACTCTTCATACACTTGACCGTAAAATTAGGAAGTTGTTTTTCAATAACAGTTTATATCCTAACAAAAGCAGTGTACCAATTATCTTCAGGATGTAGTTTTGCTTGTTGCTGCATGCAATAGAAACAAATTGACTATCCTTTCAAGTGCTTTTTCATAACAGCCCTTGAAAGGGCTAAATAACAGGGAAAATTTTATGCTTGATGTAGTTCTGTTTCAGCCTGTAATTTTTATTTTATATCCTTGTGGTTCTCTTTCACCTGTTTAGTGACATCGTTCTTACCGGTGCCCTTGCAGCATACTAATTTGCAGCTTGTCAGCTTGTGTAAAGAGCAGTGCAATCTACTCTAGTCATTATCAACATACGCTAAAAGAATGTCGCAATTACTGTGCTGACTGAAGACGCTATTTCTGCTTTCTCTCTTCTTCCCCCATGACACGCTGGAATGTTGGAAAGCGTTCCATTTGCTGTTTTGAGCTTAACTGGTACCCAACTAATCGACCGGTTGAAATGAGAATTGCTTTATCTTGAAACGTTGGTGAAAGCATGGGTAATGGTTAAACTGCATTAAGAACGAAAACAACGAACGATTAAAGGGTAGACAGTTGCCAGATGGGATTGGATGAAGTTGCACGACAGCGTGCCTTTCAGCAAGGTTTTTTTTTTCTTATCAGATGGGCAAACGTGGGCGTCTTGGACACGACCTTTCATGAGAGGCTTTTATATTACCAATGAAAATAGCGTGATAGATATTACGTTATTGCTTATTTTAACTCTGTTTTACCACTTTATTCTGTTAAAGTAACTTTTTTATATATGATCGTTTACTTTTGCCAAACAGTGTTACAATTCATTAACGACGCAAACGAATCATTCACAACTAATACCGGCTTAACAGCTGTACAAAAATGAATAAAAATCGTACGTGACCGGGTTTTACTTTATTTGATATTCTTCCAAGAAAATTGATCAGTTGAGGGTGATATCGAACGACAACAGCATTTTACATTTGATTTGATGTTGATTCTTTCTCATCGTTCCATTGACAGCTTTATTCAAGCAATGTTTTTATTTTTTTTTATCATCAATTGTATTCAAAATTCGTAATACTTCATACCGTAACGTTTAATTCAATTTCCTTTCTTTCTCACCCTTCCCTTCTTCTCAACAGGTAAGTCCATCGATCAGGAATCATTTGGTGTGGTACAGGTATTTCGGTTCCACCCAGCCGAAGATGATGATAGTACGTGAGTGATGGTGCGTACCTGGTGCGTAAGTGTTTCTTGTGTCTTTACTTCATTTCTTCGAATCATTCAAATCAACATTGTCTGTGCGTTGAGCATGTTGGAACTGAACCGAACCTTGGCATTGAAATGTGCGAGCAGGTGTAGCCGCATGGTTTCATGCTGGTGGTATGTTTTCGAGTACTTTTTCATTTCTTTTGTTCGGATTTTAATGAGCAAGTATGTCACGGCGACGGGCACGGACAAGGACGGAATTTTAATTTTGCATCAGAAAGCTGCTAGGGTAGGTTCGAAGTGCACGGCTTTCGAATGAGTTGTTGCATACGAATGAGAAATGATCACTCGCTCCCATCGACAGGATGTGTTTGGGGTAAATTTTTGTTGTTTTGTAACGTTTGGAAAGAAATTCGGGACTCTGTCTTTTGAAAGATGAAGG
>KB702537.1:0-22819 GCA_000349165.1 Anopheles christyi | reverse complement strand
CGTATTGCAAATTCAAATTGCAGCACCGCTTGAAACAAAAGTGAACAACTTCCCATCAGTCACACGGTCGCGTGACATGCAGCACACACCTTCCTCCATTGTTTCTACACACACACACACACACACACACAACACACAAACCAAGGTCCAGCCCATTTTTCGCTCGTTCAAAATGTCACAGGGTTAAGGGACTGGAATGAAGTAAAGCAAAGCAAAAAAAAAAAAAAAGGAAAAGTGTTTTTCACATCCCACCGAGGAACGATTACCTCATCCGGACGACAATTTGACATTCGCTCCGTCTGGTTGGGACCGTAAATCAAACAAAACTTATACAGCTTGGGAGGAGGAAACGTAAACGAGCAATACACATTCATCCGGAACAGACAACAACACCATTAAAGTGAGAGTTCTAAAAACGTGACATCGATTACTGTTTGTCTGACGGTCTGACGGCGATTGATGTAGGGACCTAAAATCGAGGAGAAAGCATATTGTAACACTGATACAAGTTTCACTTGCTCTCCACCCAACAGATGGAACGGTTATTACATCAACTATGCAATAAGTATTAAAAAAAACCTACCAACTACAACCGAAAAAACCATCATCAGCTGACCGCCGGATCTAATATCCGTGCAGCTCTCCTACCGAAGTCGTCCACATTGGTGTAAATAATTTGCGGTTTTAATAATCACTTTGAGCGTGCCCATGAAGCGCGATATTAACGCTTTTGAAGTCGCCAAACTGGAGGCCGGTGGTTTTGATGATTGATGTGGTTTTTCTTTTCATAAATGGATCCACATACAACTTCCTGAGGGGTGATGATGCAGCCCAAGAAATAAGATGAATTTTTAATATGTTGCAAATCTTACTTAATATTTTAAGCTTCCAAGAATTGCGAAATCGATCCACATTAACAGGGTGCAACTGTTGTTTTCCCACGAGAGACGGTGGCTAATTGTTGGTGTGTGCCCTTCTCCCCCAGAATGACACGATCGTCATGCAATAGATATCATTAAAAGCAGTCGCAAAATTACTGTCAGCGCACGGTCGCTGCAAGCCAACTAATCTACATAAGCTTCACTTGTTTTTCAATTGTTTTTTGTTTATTTCCTTCTGGCAGATAAAATGCTCTCCCCTTCACTTGGAGTCCCCATGTCTGGAGGGTAATACTGCTCAAGAAATAACGCAAAGCCCACTGTTTCTACTCGTAATAACCCCATTGCTCCAAGGCCGTTCGGAAAGTACGGCATTGCATGAGTGCTTTATGGGTTGTTCTACTGTGCTTGTGCTTTGCATTCGCGAGATAGAGAGTATTATCATCATCATTAGCTTTTTGACGCAAGATCTGGGTCATTGGAGTTGGGAATCTTGTAACCCAAATCATTACGAGTCCCATTTCCATTGCTAAGGCACGTGCTGAAGCTGCTCTTCAGTGAGAAACTAGGTCCATTGTGAGCCTGGGAATGCACTAACTAGCTCCTGAAATTGTTTTGAGTACCTCTGGGTGACTCGACAACTGACTCCAACAAAAAACAGCCAAAACTTCCATCATCTCATTAACGCAGCATCTAGCGCCATTGCCTAATCGTGACGACTAACCATTACGGGGGAAAAAAAAACAACGCGGCTAATCCTTTCCTCCAGGAAAAAAGCCTACTTTTCTCCACACTTCTATCATCACACGGCCTCGCTTTACGATATGCAATGATGATGACAATAATAATTTCGAAACTAATAGCATTCACTCGAAACGGCACCAGATTGCGTAACGTTTATCACCTCCTCACCAACCAACAACAATTGGTGCCAAGATTTGTAGGTCATGCCGAAGGCCTCTGATCATCGTCCAATGGAAGAAAGATGTACCATCGCCGGTGTCGTGTGGTCGTGTTTTGAGCGTGTGATACAGCAAAACGTCCTCCGATGGCCGGTGTAGGTATTTAAACGCAAAACCTCACAAGCGATTCGATCACTACCTCTGGCGGGAGGTTACGATCGACAACCTGTGGGTCATAAAAGAAAACATCAAACTTTAGCGTTGCGCCTTGTAAGTGTTGTCTTTCTTCACAGCGTTATAAAATGCGCATTGAGACAGGCACGGACACATCTAGCTGTTTGAAGATGATGATGATGGTGGCCATCTCTCCAACAAGGTACTCGAACAAGATCGAGCTATGTGATGCGCCTGCCCTATCTTACTGGAGCTAGTCTCCAATAGGGTATATATTTACGATTTTCCCTTTTGCGATTGAAATTATGTAACAACCGAAAATAAAACCGGTGTACTCCGGGGAGGCTAGCAGATAGCAGCATCTTCCAAAGCGCATTGGAAGCAATAGATAATGGCCAACGGTGAACAAAACGTTCCCCAAAACGGCGTTCGATGTTTGAGGTGACGCCTCTGCAAAGGCACAATTGTGCGCAGTTCGTTGGGGGCATAAATAGCAACTTCCGGCTTACATTTGATCCTTTGAATGTTAAAGCTTTCAATTTAAGCGCTTTTTTTTGCTTGGACAAGCACGGTTTTACCTTCTAGTCTTGGGCCAGACAAACAAAAAAAAATCTACCTTGGCAACCCATTGACACGCTGTTCCAGTGCAATCCAGTTTTACATCATCACCCAGTGTTGCGGCAGTGGGCTGTAATCAACTTGTCAGCATTCGTACATTCAAGTCACTATTAGTGACGAGCGGATCAATGCTACCACACTTCCTAAGCAAACGAATGCCATTTCCTTGCCTTCCAATAAACAATGACAACGTTATTAGTAAGCTTAGCCAGCGGAACAGTTTCCACGTGATACGAAACAATCGTACCGATAAACACACCGTCAGACAGCTGGCAGTCTAGCGTTTTCATGAGTGGTTATAAAATATACTGTGCCATTGACATAAGCTTTAGAGGGAGACGTCTTTGGGCATCAGTTGAGAAAGATCATACTAAAAAGAAAATTAAAAAAAATCAACGAAATATCAATATGTTCTATATATTGTTGTAATTCATGCTAGCAGTAATCAAGACAACAATTCACTTGCAAGCGTTGAAGCGCATAATGAACCGGACCATCAAATGAAACGCCTTCATGATTTATTTATGACTTTCCTCTTCGTCGCTCGCTCGGTCGCTTCGTCATTGCTCAGACTCGATCGCACTGGAAAACCTGCATGACCGGGTGGAGTTGATGGACAGTTTAACGGCTTCCGAACCCATGGCCTTGAAACTGTCGCCGCTTTACTACCGGTAATAAATGACACGACGATGCTTCCACTTTCATGCAACGCTGCCGATTCCGTTGTTTGTGAGAGTTTTCTTGAAGATCTTAGTAACACATGACGACGGTGCAAGATAAAAGGGAAAACATAAAACAACCAATATTTCTCTTCCACCACAGATTGCACAATAACTGGAGCAGATGACAAGCGTAAAGGGAAATTCAACAACAACGAATTCGCAAATATTACGCCAAGCATTTATTTTTTTCGCACTCTGTAAATCTGGAACATCAGAGAAACTCTTGCGAGAAGGCAAGATCGTGTATGATACGAAATGTAGGCCACCGCCAGACCAGACACGCGTGCGAAATGGCACGCGGGGATTGTGTTAAGCAATCGTGTAGTCGGTCACCGACCGACCACATTCACTTTCCTCCGGGCGGAATGATAATAAGGGGTTCCCGATGGATCCAACAAAAAAAAAGAAAAGAAGGAATCGTCTAAAACCGGTATTTAAAAACTACTTCTGTCCAAAATTGAGATCAACAGACGTTTGTTTTGCGGTGTTGTGGGGGACACCGTAGCGCCACCTTATATGGAAACTCTCTGCACCAGCGGGAGATGTGAACTGAAAGCAGCAAGATGTTGGGGAGCTGTTTAATCGCACGCACCAATATGGATGGAAATTTATTCATCATCAGCCGGCGGGCAACCGGTGCAATCAGTGGACATTAGCTTAAATGAACATCCAAATTCACAAATCGATCGTGAATGAGCGATGTCAAACATGGTGAAACATCTTATCACTTTTTAAGACAATAACAACCATCCTTTATGACGCTACCGATTTTAGATGGACCGATTGAAATGCTTTTTGTTTGCAGCAGATGGCCTTTTGGCAACTATCATGTATATCACGCATTTGCATTTGTTCATCGACACAACAACCGACTAGAAAACATGCATTTTGTTTTTTTGTTAGCAATTTCTTAAGATAATTCTTATTTCAAAACCTTTTAATCCCAGACAAACACACACACATTCAATGAATGTTTTTTTTTTGTTGCTCTTTTTTGCACCACCACACAGCACTGTGATGAGGCATGCATCCGTATGGATGTGTATCCTGCTGACATTCTACAACCTGCAAGCGACGACGCTGGCGGCCATCGTACCGCCACCATGGAGCGACCCAAACAAAAATCCCTGCGCTAGCCAACCGGGCGGCTGGCAGCTGCTCTACTGGCCGCCGCTCAAGCGCTGCTTCAAGATATTCCAGCTCGGCTATCCCTGCCCGGACACGATGGAGCTCAGCCCGATCGGGGCCGGTTCGACCGGGCTCGGTTCGACGGCCGAGTGTCGCTGCCCGCCGGGTACCGCACAGTCGCCACTCACCAAGAAATGCCACAAACTTTTCGAACGGGGTCCGTGCGAGTTTGGCCAGTACTTTGCACCGATTGCCGATTCGGCTGGAAGGAGTGCCATGTAGGATTATATTTTGTATGACAATCTAGGAAATGTTACAAAGTGCTACAATTCTCTTTGTTTTGACAGACCTAAACAACGCTGGGGTGTTTGCAAGTCGACAGAAATCTGTGACAGCGGTATGATCTACTGGCCACAGGATAACAAATGCTACCAGATACACACCAAAGGCCCTTGCCCCAAAGGGAAGCTCATCAGTCTAGATAACAACGGAATCGCACGGTGCAAGGTAAGTATTAATGCTATATTTAAAAAAAACATTAACCAATTTATACAACCTTTGCTTCTCCTTCCTGCTGCCTACAGTGCGAAAATGAAGGCGATCTTAGTAACTACTTCCACGAGGACACCGAAACATGCCATGAGTTTTTTACCAAAGGACCCTGTCTCGGGACTGGTGAGCTATTTCTACCGTCACGAAAGTGTGCCTGCCACGAGCGACTGCCACACTACCACAACGAAACGAACCAGTGCTACGAGCTGGGTACAATAGGGCCCTGCCCATTCGGGCATACGTTTATCGTGGCGGACAGTAAGCGCCAGTCGGATTCTGGGTCGAGCAGTGGGATGAAGGCTGAGTGCCGGTGCAAGGACGGGTACGTCCAGTGGAAGGATGGCTACTGCTACAAACTCTACACGCAAGGGCCGTGTGATTTCGGTTCGTTCGTAACGGAGCCGAACGTTTGTACCAGCAATCCGTGTGAGAAGGGGCGGTTGTACTTCCCGCAGGAGAAAACCTGCTACCGGATCGGATCGCAGGGGCCGTGCAGTTTGCATCAGGTCGTTATCTTTGACTTTACCTCCAGACCTTCACTGGACGGTATCTCGTACAATGGTATGTGCGGCTGCTCGGGTGTAATCTCGAACCTGGACCAATCGTGCACGGACGAGGCGGACCAGATACCGCAAAGTGCCTGTGACAGTACGCCCGACATGGTGGAGGTGAATCGCCAGTGTTACAAACTGTACACCCGTGGACCGTGTGGACCGGGCCAGTGGTTGGAACCGAAGAAGATTCCCACACGCATTCGGTCGGCTGCGTGCGTGTGCCGGCCGGGTTACACACCATATGAACAGCCGCTGGCCAATGGAGTGATCGGGTGTCAGGCGCCCAGTGTCGGCATTGCCAGGTACTTGAACGAACGGCGCCATCTACATTCCCGTGCACCCGGAAACCTTACGCTTCCCCTTTCCTAATTTGAACCATATCCACCCAATCCCCCCTACCACAAACAGCGACTAGTTTTACTTCTGTGTTCATGTTTTCTAACACCTATTCTCATTATCGTTAACTTTTACTTCTTTCGTTTCACATTTGCCACTTTTCCATTACTTATGTGCGCGCATTACAAAAAGGTGGTTTATGAGCTTGCTTGGCTTTGGAACATCTGACCCGGACGAATACTGAAAAACAACACCCACGCCTGACCAACAGTGGGGAGACAGAGAACGAAACGCGTCAGTCTGAGGCTCACCTTCCACTGCGTAGTGAAGGAGCTTTTGCATATTTCCTTTCATCTCATTCCTGTGCACATTTATTCACCCAAGACGCACACCAGAGACATGTCGCGCTTCTTCAGCATCATCAACTTTATCATCTTGCGCTGTTAGCACACATCACTTAAGCTAAGCTGCACATTTTAGCATATTGTAATGCCCTTAAAAGCACTATTTTCCTCACTGCTTCATCGTCCGATCATTCGCACTCTTTTCGCTTACCGATGTACCCGAACGATTTGATCCTACCAAGTGTGCCATAGGACAACAAACTGGACAAATCAATTACCATGGGTCGCCGCCTCTGTGTAAATCAAACACTCATTTCCTATTGAAGTGTGTAATGATAACTTTAACAGATGTAAAAAGGAAATCTTTTTCTACAAAAAGGTAAACTTATCAGAATACAACACAGCGCAACGCTTGTCGAAAACAGTTATATACAGGAGCGAAAAATATATGAAACTCTTCCACAAACTCGAAAAAAAAAAAAGATAAAAAAACAACCAGTTTACATAATACGAGGCTATTGAGGGCTTTTTTTCATGCTGTAAATGCAATCCATTCCCAGTTGACAAAGGAAAGACAAGTGCACTAGACAGGTGCACACGAAAGCTAAGTGTACGTTTCGTAAGTAGACTGAATAGTTATGTAAGAAAGAATGTAAGAGTGTGCGTGTTTGTGTGTAGAAAGGTAAAGAAAAACTTCTAATAAAACATCAAAACAACCAACTCAACTGTGATCACTTACTCAAGCCTTCGCTGCAGCTGATCAATCGTGGATTGCAGCTCCTTGCGTTTCGTTGTCAGCTTTACTATTTCCCCTTCGGCAGCGTACAGGCATTCCGTCTTTTTGTCCAAATCCATCTAAAATCAATCAAATTACAATGGTTACAGGGAAGTCGGTCAGGCCTTCTACATTTGCTGCACTTACTAAAAGTTTATCCTTTTCCCGCACGAGAGATGCATTCGAAGCACGCAGAACACTGATCTCTCCCTTCAGCCTGCCAACTTCGTTCTGGGCATCCTCCACGGTACTGTCCACCCGCATGAGCTTGCTCTCAGCCGTTCCAAGTTGTGTCTCAGTGTTTAGTAGACGATTTTGATGATGTGCGAGGGCCCGGTCTGTTTGCTCCTGAAGAATCCTGTAACATAAAACAAAACAGCAACAAAATACATAAAGTTAGTCAACATCCCTTTTCGCCGACCACTCAATCGTTCGCTTACTTTAGCTGAGAGTGGGACAACTTCAACTTGCTATAATGTTCTTCTAGCTCCTTGACCCGGTTCTGTACCTCGCGCAATTCCTCCTTCAACAGCTTCACCTTCGTCTGTGCAGCGGCATGACCTTCCTTGATGTCACGCTTTTCCGCCTCCAGCTTCGCAATTCTCCCACTGTACTCAACGATTAGATTTTCGTGTTTGGCCAGCTCATCCTGCTGGCTGCGGGTGGAGAGTTTCAGCTTTTCCCGTAACGCATCACGCTCCTGCTCGAGCTGACGGGCCTCACTCTTGGCCGCATCCCGTTCCCGCTCGATACGATGGATGGCCGCCTGGACGGAAAGCGACGACTGACCTGAGGCGAACGAATCGGCCGTCTTTAATCGTCCTCCGTGGCCGGTAGTGGTGGTGGCTGTTGTTGGTCGATTAAGCTTCCGCTGCGATTGTAGCTCATTTTTAAGCTCCGCAAGCTCGTGATCCTTTTCTACACTTTCTCGCTTCAGTTGAGTAAGTACCGAGCGCTGACGCTCTGCGTCCGAGCTGACCCGATCACGTTCTTCCTTCGCGTGTCGCAGCTTTTGCTCTAGATCGCTACAGCGATACTGCAGGGATTGTAGTTCGACCTGACTTTCCGCACTATTGCTAACTGCATGTCGCGCTTGTTGATGCTGCGTTTGATCCAGCGCGGAGTACCTTTGCTTTAGCCTCGTATACTTCGTTTTTATCTTTTCAAAGTCCGACAGAAGCGACTGTTCGCGATCTTTCATTTCGTTCAGCTGCTTGTATAGCAGACGCTTTTCTTCCGTCGCTTGCCTGAGTGCATTTTGTAGCGTCGCATCCGAGGGACAGGTAGACGAGAGCGTGGAGCTATCCGAAAAGTTGTGTCCCTTGTCTGCACCAGAGCAAAGTTCCAGCAGTGATTCGAGCTCCCGGACACGCACCTGTGACTGCTGCAGTTTCACTTGCAGATCCGAGTTTTTGCGATCATGCTCGAGCATTTTAAGGTTTGCTTCCGACTCGAGCTTCATCGCTGCATTTTCAAACTCGCGCAGCTCTTTCTCCAGCTGTTGGTTCTTCTCGGACAGCCGGGACAGCTTGCGGGTGGTACGTTCATGGGTTTGTTGCGCCTCGGCAAGCGTTTGTTGCAGTGATAGCTTCTCCTGCTGTAGCGTTGCGACATCATGACCGAGCTCGTTTACATCACGATAGCAACAATCTTTTGCAAGTGCTGCCGCTGGACGTCCCCCAGCGAACAGGGAACCGAGCCGTTGAATTTCCCTATCGCGGGAATTTACCTGCAAAGAAATGGACAAACACAACAAAACACATTTATTGCCGCAAATCCAATGATTCAAGGGCAACCGGCAACAATGTGCCAGTCAGACAGAGTTGTTGAAAACAATAATTAAATTCAATGAATCTCGAGCCCTAGCAGGTCCGCACCAGGTTTGCTTGATACTACTACTACTGCCTTTTGCATTCTAAGCCCAGCTATTAGGTCTGGGGCGCTTTTCTTCGCCCAACCCTTATCAGTTGTTTACCACTTGAGAAAAAAAAACAAGCTAAGCAAGTTGGCTAAAACATTCGCTATTTATACAGCGAACCTAACAAGCAGGGAACCTAGTCGTTGCAGTTTCAAAGCTCGAGAATGGCGGCTACATTCTCATACAAACCTCTCACTTCCGAGCTAGCGAAAGCTGTCGAGGTACCGACCAACGGACCACTTGTAGAAGTCCATCTAAACGACACCTCCAACCTTCCCAAAGGCGATGGAAGCAGAACAACAGCTCGACCGGCACATTGTGTGCTGAATGAAAACTACCAACTGTTTGCTGCACGGATACACAACCTTACCGTACACGAGGACGATTTGTGGATCATAACAGCGCCCAAATGTGGCACCACCTGGACACAGGAAATGATGTGGTTGCTAGACCACAATCTCAACTATCAACAGGCGTCCGAAATCAATCTAATCCACCGATCAATCTTTATCGAGTAAGCTATATCCCCCTCCTGTCCACCGAATTGCGTACTTTGCTTGCTGACCAATCAACTTCTCTCTAGATTTTGTGCCCTAGTACCAGGATTCGACCAGGACACCATCGCGCAAGTGGAACGCATGAAGCGTCCGCGCCACATTAAAAGCCATCTGCCTATGGCACTGCTGCCCATCCAGCTGTGGACCGTCCGGCCTCGGATAGTGTACTGTGTCCGGAACCCAAAGGATATGGTGACCAGCTTCTACCATCACTATCGTCACATGCACGGCTACACCGGTACCAAGGACAGCTTTCTCGAGGCGATACTCCACGATGTCGTCATGTTTCAGCCACAGATACCTCACACGCTCGATTTTTGGAGCATACGCAACGAACCGAACGTTCTTTTCTTGCACTTTGAAGAGATGAAACGGGTAAGAGACAGCGGGCAAGGAAATCGGAAAACTATTTGTGAAAGTAATCCCTTTTTTTTTGCACTGATACAATTGACAGAATATGGGTGCGGTACTGAGGCGTGCCTGCGAATTTCTTGGAAAATCGTACTCCGAGGGAGAACTCAAGCGCCTGGAAGAACATCTATCGTTTGACGTTATGAAAAGTAAGATCAAATTAACATTGAAAAGCAATCGCAATCAAAATTTCTTGTACGTATTTTATTTCCACCCCCCAGATAATGATTCTGCCAATAACTCTATACTTTTAAAAATGATGAAAACTATCTCGGCAACAGACGACGAAAAGGATAGCTTTCAGTGAGTACGAATACGATGGAAATTCCTCCTTAGAATTTGAACCACTCTGTAACCAACTTCTCACTACTGCAGGTTCATGAGAAAAGGAATGGTTGGATCCCACCGCGAGGAACTGTCGAGCGAATACATCGAAAAGCTTAACGCCTACGTTGAACGGCATCTGCGAGGTAGTAGCTTTAAATTTATTGAGTAAAAAGAAAACGAAACTCTCAGATAAATATTATCTTGATATAATAGGAAGAGAAAAAAACAGCTATAACACAGACTTTTCTTTTTGTTTTGCACTTCGCTTAGAAATGGCAAGCCTTTAAGATAACGTATTTGATGATTGGACCTCGATGATTCAAGGTCAACCCGAAATGTATAACTTGTTTGCCACATTCAGTGTGTGCGTGTGTTACACCGTTTGATGCAGATATATTCAAGCAAACCGAAACAGGTATCGCTAAAACAGTCTGTATTAGTTACCAAGCGACAGTGACCGTGGCAAGTGTTATCCACACGAAGCTCTTAAATTCTTCGAAAAAAAATATGTTCACCACCAAACCTTTGGATTCCCCGTTGGCCAAAGCTGTGGAGGCCCCAATGCACGGCAGCACGGTAGAGGTGCACCTTATCGATGGCAGTTATCTTCCGGCAGGGGAGAACCCCAGCCGAAAACCGACGCATTGCGTACTTACACCGAAATTTGTGACCCAGGCAGAACGCATTCACAACATGGTCGTGTACGAGGATGATGTTTGGATATTGAGCTTCCCCAAGTGTGGTACCACCTGGACGCAGGAGATGGTATGGTTGATAAGCCACGATCTCGACTACAAAACGGCATCCGAAGTGAACTTGCTTGATCGTTCAATATTTCTCGAGTACGATAGCGAAACCACCCTCTCCTGCCCCTATGCTAACTTTCGACATTCCATTGTAGGTTTTCTGCCTTCGTGCTTAACTACCCCGGTGATACGATCGAGCAGGTGGAGAAGGCGACACGACCGAGACACATCCAGTGCCATCTACCGATCGCACTACTGCCCAAGCAGGTCTGGTCCGTTCGTCCGAAGCTAATCTACTGTGCCCGTAATCCCAAAGACGCTTCCGTAAGCTTTTATCACCACTATCGACACCTGCACGGTTATCGAGGCAGCATGCCAGATTTTCTCGACGCTCTTCTAAACGATCAGATACTGTTCGGACCGCAGATACCGCACACGCTAGACTGTTGGAATATTCGTCGAGAGATGAATATATTGTTTTTACATTTCGAAGAGATGAAAACGGTAAAAGAGATTCCCTGCTGCAACATAAAAAATGTATTTCTTTTTTAATAACCTTTTTTCATACACATACAGAACATGAATGATGTACTGCGACGAGTTTGCAAATTCTTTGGCAAAACATACACGGACGAACAGCTTGCCGTACTGGAACGTCACCTCTCGTTCGACGTCATGAAAAGTAAGTGGGCAAGAGTGATCAATAGTGTTTGAAACCAAAGCAATTATTATACCATTTTAGACAACCAATCGGCAAACAATTCATGCGTTTTGGAGCTGGTAGAATCGCTGTCCGGCAAAAAGGTGGAGAATTTTCAGTAAGTGTGGAATGTTTTTATTTTTGTGTATGAAAACCTTTCAATTAAACGCTGCAAACTAACTCACAGATTTATGCGAAAAGGAAAAATCGGTTCACATAGTGAAGAACTATCTAAGGAGTACATAAAACGCTTCAACGAATACATCGAAAGGCATCTTGAGGGAAGCGATTTCCGATTTAAATAAACAAAAGGAACACACGAGGATTGTTTCCTACCTTTGTATTTTAATGCTATACAAAGCAGGCCTCTTACAATATTACAGTAAGAAAACTACGATTCAAATAAATAAAAATACGTTTAAACCACAAATGAATTATTGCAACACACTCTGGCAGCACTGGCAGCACGATTGCTGGATTGTCAGCAACTGGGGCCAGAGTATTGCTTACACCCATACAAACAGCATTCATCCGAAGGTTGATGCGAATGCAGTAGATAGAGAGAAACGTATTAAAAACAACACTCTCCCCCCATCTGTTGCTCAGTCAATATTACCAAAGCAAAGCTCGCGCCATTCCTGCCATACAGTGCCAAAGTGCAAGATCCACACCAGCTAAGATGACGTTCGAGTACACCGACATACAAGATCCCGTCTTTAAGGCTACCTGTCGCGATCGTAACGAGGAAGACTACGTGCTGGTACGATGCAATGACTACGCCAACGTACCGATCGCCATTCCCAACTGGACTCCGGACCCCATCTGCTTGTCGAGACGGTACCAGCACATTGGGCAAACGATCAAAGAGATGGAAGTTCGACCGGACGATGTGTGGATCGTAACGTATCCGAAGAGTGGTACCACCTGGACGCAGGAACTAATCTGGCTGGTCTGTAACGGGTTAGATTTTCAGCAAGCAAAAGATGTCCCCCTCGATGCCCGGTTTCCCTTCATTGAGTAAGTTTAACTAATTCGTTCTCCCAAAGCCACTCAATAGCCCATTCATTCCAATTCTTTCCAGCTTGTCGGGATTACGCGAACTCCCCGAACCGTTTAATCCGCTGCGGGATGCACTAGAGATGCCTTCGCCACGCTTCATCAAATCACATCTACCGCCAGCCTTCCTTCCGAACGCTCTGTGGACGGTACAGCCAAAGCTTGTGTACGTGCGCCGCAATCCGAAATCGGTGGCCGTTTCCTACTACCATCACTCCGTCTCCCTGCACTGCTACAACGGTACGCTGGACCAGTTTGTTCGCTCGATGATGAATGAGCTCGTGTACTATTCGCCCTACCATCGGCATCTGATCGAGTACAGTGAGCTACGGTACCCGAACCTGCTGTCGCTATGTTTCGAGGACATGAAACGTGATCTACCCACAGCTATTAGACAGGTTTGCCAGTTTTTCAACAAATCGTACACGGACGAGCAGCTAGCACAGCTTGCAAACCATCTCGGTTTTGATCAGATGCGTCTAAATTCAGCCGTTAATCGAAGGCAGTGGATCGAGTACAATCTCGTGCAAACGAATCGAACTGAGAAGGTGAACGACAACGATATGCAGTTCATACGGCGTGGTGAAGCCGATGGCTGGAAGAAGGAACTTTCGAGCGAGCTGATTGATGCGCTGGATCGCTGGACATTGGAAAAAGTGCCGAAAGGAAGCAAATATTCAGAACTTTTTCATTAGGTAGAAGAAACCAACTTGTGTATAAACAATACTATTAATTAAATTTGCAAAATTAAATCAAAAATTATAAATAAATGTCTAAATTGCATCTTATTCATACAACAAAGCATTTCGTTTTTATGATTATTAAATCACGAGGCGTTTTATAAATAAAAGCTCCTTACTTCCGTATTGATAAGAGCGCAGCCACTGATGCAACGCAATGCACTTGGCCGCTTATCGCAAGTGGCTGTGTTTATGAAAAGAAAACAATCGGTAATAACAACACCAACCCCTCACTTAACCCTTATCTCGGTTGTGGTTTGTTGACATCGTTGCCTCCACGCACCTCTGTTGATAGTATGTGTGTGAAACAGTACGCACAAAGAACTAACAGTATCCTCCTACATCTATTGCGGTTTCCTTTCACTTTAGACCTTGGCTAACGTTAGACTTTGGCATACAGCACACACGGCACGGTAACCACAAGAACTGACCATTGCAAGTATGTTCACACTTTTTCTCACACAAACGGACAGGGTTAGTAGTCCCAAACCAAAACACATTTTAGTTTCAAACTGACCTTAAAGACAATAACACGTTGGCCAACAGTGTCAGAGCAATGACGACTGCGTTCACCATTACCGATATCGATACGGATCTAGCCTGCCCGGGAGCGTCCAGTTTTGTGCAGATACAGTTGAACGATCTTACCGATTACCCAATTGCCAGTGGCAACCCTGATCGTTCTCCGCCGGCAGCAATTGTACCGGCAAAGTTTCGCAACTACGCACAGCAGGTTCGCGACTTTAAGGTGTACACCGATGACGTGTGGATCGTGACGTTTCCCAAATGCGGTACGACTTGGACGCAGGAGATGGTCTGGCTGATCGATCACGAGCTGGACTACCAAACGGCACGTGATGTCAATCTGAACACACGTTCCAATTTTCTTGAGTATGGCTCATTACATGGCATGGTTTGGTTTTTTTTGTTTACATTTCATTATCTCCTTCTTGCGCACACTACAGAATCGGAGCAATTGCAGACAAAATACCCGTTGACACGGTTACGGTAGCGGCCAATTTGAAACGTCCACGGCACATTAAATCTCACCTACCGCTGGCACTACTGCCGCGGCAGCTGTGGACGGTAAAGCCTAAAATAATTTACGTCGCACGTAATCCCAAGGATGTGGCAGTGTCCTACCTTCACCACTATCGCATGATTATGGGATACCGTGGTACGAAAGAAGCTTTCCTAGATGGGCTGTTAGAGGATCGGGTAATGTTCTGCCCGCAGGTGAAACATGCTCTTGATTTTTGGGCATTGAAAGATGAGCCAAACGTTCTGTTTCTGACGTACGAATGCATGAAGAGGGTAAGTGTGGAAAAAGTGTATCTTCACCCATATTTATACTGGTTAAACAAACAAAACAATCACTTATGAAAATAGGATCTGCGAAGCGTTTTACCCATCGTGTGTACCTTTTTCGGCAAATCGTACACCGACGATCAGCTGGATGCGTTAGCCGTACATTTATCGTTCGAGCAAATGAAGAGTACTTATTTTAATTAAGAACGTGAAACGAGAAGGAATGCTTTTAATTGAGCTATACATTGTTTTGCAGAAAATCCATCAACAAATAACGACCAGATGGTACGAAGTGCGATGAAGATGAATGGTAGAGAAGGAGAACAGTTTGAGTATGTTTTTTAATTAGTACAATGCATAAACAATTTTACAATGTCACATTTTATTATCATTTCCTTCTGATAGGTTTATGAGAAAGGGAATCGTTGGAGATTTTCGAAACGAGCTGTCACAAGAGTACATTGAAAAGTTTGATCAGTTCATCGAGCAGCAACTAGCCGGTAGTGATTTTAAGTATGATTTATGATGCTCCAACTGTCAAGGAAACATTCATCTAAACTGCCTTATTGGCCTCACAAGCAATATATGCATAGTACATACAAATTATACAATTAAAAATGGAATGTAATGCATCTAATAAATAAAAAGGCAATGTGGCACTCGAAACACTCTATACTGTTCTGCTGAGATCGTGTAACTCCTGCTAGCAGCAACACGTGGAACACTACTCGTGTCTAAATCAGAAAATAAACATTTTACACCCGAGTGGATTGTTTAACTGCATTCTATAGTGTGCCAGTTACGTGCTACGTTGCAACCCGAGCTGTGTTTCGTCTCTGTACAGATGCGAGATTCTGCAAATTGAAAAGAATCATATTCAACGCTTCAACAAATGCATTCACAGTGAACGCAACTTGATGATTCATAATGCACTGTACAACACAACTGACACGCTTCTGTTATCAATGTTTATGCATTTTGCAACCAGTGTAAACCACATCATCCAAATCAACATACGAGCTCGGTATTAGTTAATGCAAGGTTTGATCATTTTACTCTACACACACGATCGCCGTTTAGAGCAGTCTTCCAACAGTGATCAACTAGTGCACATACTCACACACTGTGTATCCTCCGTACTGCTAAAGATGTCATCATTTACATTTTCCGACGCACCGAAAGATCCGTCGGGACCTGACGATAACACCCAAAACATTCTCGTACAATTAAGCGATCTGATGGACTACCCTCTCAACTCACCACCAGCTCCAATGTTTGTGTCTGCCAAGTATCGCAACTTCGCGGAACAAGTGAGAGATTTCCGTGTGTACGAAGATGATGTGTGGATTGTGACCTTTCCCAAAAGTGGTACTACCTGGACGGAGGAGATGGTCTGGCTGATCAATCATGATCTCGACTACGAAACGGCACGCAGCATTAAACTAAATACACGATCAACTTTCTTTGAGTATAGCAGTAGTAGCACCGACGAAAACAAAGAGAAATAACCATGCAAAAACCATTGCTTTATGCGACACATTTCAGATTCGGTGCAATTGCGGATCGTTATCCTGTTGATACGATTGCCCTAGCCGCCAACAGTCAGCGTCCGCGTCAGATTAAATCTCATCTGCTGCTACCGTTACTGCCACGCCAACTGTGGACGGTAAAGCCGCGAATCATCTATGTCGCACGCAATCCGAAGGATGTAGCCGTATCGTACTTCCACCATTGCCAAATGTTGGTCGACTATCGTGAAGATAGGAGAGCATTTTTCGACGACTTACTTAACGATCGCGTGACGTTCTGTCCGATGATACAGCACGTGCTCAGCTTTTGGTCACTAAAGGATGAGCCCAATGTACTTTTTCTGACATACGAAAGCATGAAGCGGGTATGAAACAGATCGATTTTGCAATTTAAAGCTGGCATTCATAATTTTTTCCACTTCTATTTTCAACAGGATCTACGAGGTCTTCTACCGAAAGTGTGCCAATTTCTGAACAAAAGCTACAACAACTCCCAGCTTGACGAGCTGGCTGTACATTTGTCGTTTAACGAAATGAAAAGTAACACATTCCACCAAACTAATTGTTGCACGCCTTTAATACAACCAACTTGTGTGTAATGGTTATTGTTTCAGAAAATCCTGCCACCAACAAGCATGAAACGGTACAAAACGCCCTGCAGTCAAACAAGCGTGAAGCTGCACACTTTGAGTGAGTTAAGGCCGCAGAGCAAACTGCACCTACCTTCCTTTCAAGTTAAGCTTAACGGACGCTTTCTTTCCATTGCCTTGTCTGTATAGGTTCATGCGCAAAGGAATTGTGGGTGATTATCGCAACGAAATGCCGGAGGAGTACATTCGACGGTTTGACCAATTGGTGGCAAAGCAAACGGCTGGAAGCAATTTCAAGTTCGACTACGAATAGAAACCTACGAAAAATCCGCTTCTATTTCCCCATATACATGCAAGCATAGAAATATTATACCTAGCAGTCTAGCACACGATGAACTAGTTTTCGCAACCAACACTCCCACCCCACTATCCTCCTGTAATCTGCATTACTTTCACTATCTCCCATCCAGTGGTCGTTAAACTTCCTCTCACCTTATCGCTTTACATTGCATGGCCTTGTCCCAGGTCCTCCAGCACATCCCCAAAGGAATAAATTATCTGCCCCACGATACACTTGTAGCGGCGCATGCAACCTCTTCTGCGTGAGGTTGGTTAACGTGTTTTCATTCCCATCCACCGATTGGAATGCAATCGATCGCAGACTGTGCCTGACATACACAGGCGATCGGAAAAGTAGCGTGCGTTAGTTTAACGTTAGCTGCAGAGCGACTAACATCCGCCACGATGATACGCATCGAAAAGTATAACAACGAGTACACCGATCGGATCGATTGCCCGGGAACGGAGAAGCACTACCGTCTGTCGCGTGCTGATCAGTGGTGCATTATGATCGAGAAGTTTTTACCACTCCTCAAACCCATTCAGCAGCTGCCTGTTTACGAGGACGATGTGTGGGTCATCACGTTTCCCAAGTGTGGCACAACCTGGACCCAGGAAATGGTTTGGTTGCTGAACAACGATCTCGACTACGCACGGGCAGGGAAGCTAACGCTCGAGGAACGCTTTCCATTTCTGGAGTGAGTCGCTAAGCCACACATAAGGTTGACTTTTCCCCGTCTTTCTATTAACATTTTCATCCTGCTTCAAGACTCTCCGGTGCGCTTTCTTTGATGGATGGTGATTCTGTTGGCAGAGTGCAAGATCTTCCCCGTCCGCGACATATCAAGTGCCATCTACCGGTTATGCTACTGCCGGAAGCCATTCGCACCGTGAAGCCCAAAATTATTTACGTCTCGCGCAATCCCAAAGATGCGGCCACTTCCTTTTACCATCACTATCGGAACATTGTGGGTTATGACGGACCGCGGGAACACTTTTTCGACGCCTTTCTGAACGATAGCCTCATCTATGCACCGTTTAGCGAGCATGTCCGAGCTTACTGGGAATGGAGTCAGCAACCAGAGGCCGGAAACTGTCTTTTCCTAACGTATGAACAAATGAAGCGTGATTTGCGTGCAGTGATTGGTAGGGTTAGCAACTTCCTGGGCAAACGGTACACCGATAGCGAGGTGGACGAATTGGAAAAGCACCTATCAGTGGAATCGATGAGAAGTAAGGTAAATGTGCTATTTTAGCAACATTTTGATGTAATGCTTTGCTTATGTTTTTAGACAACAAATCATGCAACATGGATGATCTGCTGGAATGGGCAAGGAATACCACCTACAGTGAGGAGCGTAAAAAGCTCTCCAAAAATAACTTCCAGTAAATGCTTATGAAAAG
Organism: Anopheles christyi; assembly: GCA_000349165.1. NCBI lineage: Eukaryota > Metazoa > Arthropoda > Insecta > Diptera > Culicidae > Anopheles > Anopheles christyi. Next base: position 4,211 of record KB702537.1, on the reverse strand, counting down.
ATCGATCAAGCGATTTTAATGTTAATAATCGAAACTTTTTTGTTATGCTTTGCGTTCGTAGGTTTATACGCAGCGGAACGGTTGGATCCTACCGAAAGGACATGGACGATGAATACATTCAACGATTCGAGGAGTACGAAAGGGCAACCACAGAGGGCACGGATTTGGATTTTTTCTTCTAAATCTTTGCCTTATTCAGAGGTACATGCAGTAAAATAGAACAACCGCAGTTCGTGAGGTTGTCATGCACCCATTCCCTTTCGCTTTTTTCAATTCAATAAAATAACTTTTGTTTCCACACCACTACCGACCTACCTGATTCTTGAGCGCATCGATGACTCCTTGCTGGTTTTGCGTTTCCACACGTAATCGTTCCACCTCGTGCAGCACATCGGCTTGCTTCATTTGGTTACACGGACAACGGCAGGTCGGTGGCATACTACCGCCGGACTGCTGCATCCCCCCTTGCTCGCAGCACTTTGGCGGTTGGTAAAACGTTCCCGCCCGAACAGTCGATATAAATGGTTTGCGTTCTGAAAATGGATACCGAAAAACGAAAGAGTTTTTTATTAGTGCGACCGTGCGGAAAAAATGTATCACTACTTGGGAAAGAGTTGCGAATGACAGGACCAACCGCACTGCAACGACACAAAACAACGTGCTACTTTTCACACGCACTTAATCATCCCTTGATGTCCCATTTTTTTTTTTACCTCGACACTGCTTGACGCACACGCAATCGCACGCAATCGTCATTAATCGATACCATGTGACCTCTAACACCCACTACATTTCACCCCAACCCACAGTACTTACGCTTGTTGGCAGTATCCTTGCGTGATTTCACACTCTCGCTGGCGCCCGTTTGCAGCTCGCGAATCTTACACTCCGCCGTGAGACATTTCTCCTCCAGCTGTTTCTTTTCGGCCTGCAGCGATCGTACGCGCGATCGCAGCTCCGTGTTCGCCAGGATGTGTTTATCCTGCTGCTTGATCAGCTCCAGATGCAGCTCGTTACATTCGGCCAGCAGCCGCGAATTGTCACACTGGTACGGTTCCACGCCAAGCTCCCAGGCAGCCTTTTCCTGCGTGGAGCGATGGGTTTCAAGACAATACAAAGTAAATGTATATAAAACAAACTGTAGTAAAAAAGCACAGCCAAGAAGCGTTCGGGATTTCCTTTTCTGAGCTGTGTCAAACTGCAACCCTTTCCCGACGATTGCTGTGATTGCGTACCTGATGCAGTAGTTCGATTTTTTGGTTGGCACATTTCAGCTTTTCCGACGTCTGGATCAGATCATCCAGAATTGCCGAAACGATCCCGATCGCACTGAGAGGTAGCGGATGCCCAAACCCAAGCACATCTAGCCGCGTCCGTAATTCACTGTGACGCGCTTCAATATCCATTGTTCTTGTGTGTATGATTTTACTAGCTAATCTTCTAAAACACTTATTTAAACACAGTGGAACTACAACGACAACATCCTGGACGGAGAAAGAGTGGATATCTCGTGCACAGTTCGCAAGATACACATTGCGCCCTGCGCGATTCAAAATAGCAACGGCTTGGGGCGTTTGTTTACATCCCGATGACAGCGGGACCCAAACAAACCGCGAAACAAGCGCCAAGTCCCAAGCCGGTTTATCCTAATTTCTCGTCTTTTAATTTGCTTAGGAAATCGATGAAAAATAATATAAAAATCAATTTCATTTCTTTTTCTTTACTGAGAACCCTTTTCAAGGGCAAATTAAATAATTCTAGATTTTCAACTTCGCTCGTCAAAATGTCACTGCATCAATCTGTCAACTGCCATCTGTCAAACGTTTATTAAATGTCAAGCATTTTATCTCCTGGTGGTTCTTGTGTATTATTCACCCTGTAGCTTGCTCCGGCCTGAACCAAACAAAAGGACCGTGAATTTCTAGCGACCACAAAACTAGTTTTCCGCAAATGTGATGCAAATTTTATACCTTCTTCCTTGAAATTAGTTTCCAAGCCATGTCGGAGGTTAAGAATAGCCAAAACTACAGTGGCCCCAGCAAAGCATCGTCGTCCTCGTCTTCTTCGCTCATTTCCAAACCGGCTAATTTAGAATGCAAAGATTTGGAGGAGTATCTAAAATCACGACCTCCGGAGGTTCTCGAGAAGCTCTACAACTACCCCGCCATCTGTCTTGCCGTGTATCGGTAAGTCGGAGGAATGGACCACTTTATTTTTCGGTGCAACTTCCGTGTTCAAAAACCTGTCCTAACTTATATCGCGCGTGTTTTTTTCATTTTAGCGAGCTTCCAGAAATAGCGCGCCAGTTCGTTATAAGAATTCTGTTCGTCGAGCAACCGATTCCACAAGCGGTCGTATCCTCGTGGGCAACACAGGTTTACGCAAAGTGAGTACGCTTCAATCCACACACTTCTGCCAATATTAATTGTATTCCTGTTTTCCTCCCTCACCCACATTTGGTTATTTACAGAGAAAACACATCCGTTTCGCAGGTGCTTACCGAGCTGGGTGTATGGCGCAGCGCAGCTTACCCGGGCGGTCTGGCCGCGTGGGAGCTTTGCCCGACGTTCAAGAAGAACCTGAAGATCGCACTGCTGGGCGGCGGACGACCCTGGTCAATGTCGAACGCACTCGATCCGGACCAGAAGTCGAGGGACATCGACTTCCTGGATACGTATGCCATGTCCCGGTGGCGCTGCGTGCTGCACTATATGGTTGGTGCCGGTAGCTCCAAGGGCATGGAGGGAGAGGGCATATCGCCCGACGCGGTGCGCATCCTTCTGCACGCCAATCTCATGAAACGAGACGAAACCGACGGTAGTCCGGTCATTACGAGGCAGGGCTTTCAATTTCTGCTGCTCGACACACAGGCGCAAGTGTGGCACTTTATGCTGCAGTATCTAGACACGTGTGAGGCACGCGATCTTAACCTTCCCGAGTGTCTCTCGATGCTGTTCCAGCTTAGCTTCAGTACGCTCGGACGGGATTACAGTTCCGAGGGGCTTAGTCCCGGGCTGCTTACCTTCCTACAGCACCTGCGTGAGTTTGGATTGGTTTACCAGCGGAAGCGCAAAGAGGGTCGGTTCTATCCAACGCGCCTAGCGCATAATATTACCTCGAAAAATGCAACCCACGCTACGACGCTCGCCCAGGACCAGGAATCGAACGCGACCAAGGACAAGGGATACATCATTGTGGAAACGAACTACCGGGTGTATGCGTACACCGATTCGAACCTGCAGGTGGCTCTGCTCGGGTTGTTTACTGAGCTGCTGTACCGGTTTCCCAATCTAGTCGTCGGCGTGCTTACCCGTGATTCTGTCCGGCAAGCGTTCCGGGGTGGAATTACAGCCGAACAGATCATCAGCTATCTGGAACAGCATGCTCACCCAACGATGCTAACGGTAGAACAGGCGATCATCAGCAAATCATCCCTGCCGCCGACGGTCGTGGATCAGATTAAGCTGTGGGAAAACGAACGGAACCGGTTCACCTACACCGAGGGCGTCGTGTACAATCAGTTCCTATCGCAAGCCGATTTTATAACGCTGCGCGATTACGCCCAGTCGATCGGGGTGATGATCTGGCAGAACGAGCGCATCCGCACGATGGTGGTGACGAAGAACGGGCACGACGATGTGAAAAAGTTTTGGAAACGATACTCCAAGGGTGGTAGTTAGGTATGGTATGGTTTGTTTAATAAGATTAAGAACAATTGTTAGCTGTTTACGAAATAAATCATCGGATGGCTACAGAACATAATTAAGGAATATTTTTTTATGTTTCAAAATATTCATTTGTTTTACTTTGCATACGAATTCCGCTCCGGTAATAGTATCTGTGTGCTTCTCTCGTCTAGAATACATTCCGACGAAATTGCACACTGCTAGCTGCCTAAACTGAGGAACTTTCCTTCCGAAAGTAGAAAGCCGATGCGTACATCCGGAGCAATCCTGACTGACCTTTCGCTTTTGTACAGCTTCCTTTGCAGAGTGTCGCCCCGCTTTAAGGTGAAGTATTTTCTGCTGCAGAGTCATTACGGTGCGGTCAGGGTGAGGGCAGTGTTTTTTTTTTTTTTTTGTGGTCAAAACTAATTTTTCTACTTCACTTTTGTGGTGTTTTCCCTTGAAATCAAAAGCCTAAACCGTAGCATCATAAAAAGCAGTTAATATTTTTTTCTATTTTAAACTATCTTCGAAAACCACATCATG
>KB702526.1:0-22842 GCA_000349165.1 Anopheles christyi | reverse complement strand
CCTTGGTGTCCAGTGCACGGTAAATGCGCTCGACGTACTCCGGCAGATGGTAGGACACATTGAACGCAATCCGTGGCTCCTTGGGGCACTGTTTCGGTACACGCGTTTCGCCAAACACTACATCACCGGTTAGCTCGAACGGTCGCTGCAAAAACACCAGCGGTCGATAATCCGCCGAAAAGCACATCTAAAAGGAAATCAAATGTTACAACAGGAAAAAAAAAAGGACCATGCGTTTAGCACGACGCGGCATTCCATTGCAGGGAAATTGGTTCATTTTTTGTCTCCCTTCCCCGTACGGGTAGAATCTTTTCGGGAGCATCACAGCACCCCCATCACCATGGTAACAGAATTGTTTGGTTGCTGTCTGTTGGTAGCTCTGCACCATTCCTCTTCCCATAGAGCACCAGTCAGCCACTTTCGTTTTTCTCTCAACTGCGGGTGCAAGTTTTCAGGATACGTGAGCACAGTACACATTGGTATGTTGTGGCACCGTCATTCAAGGTGAAACCTTCGAGCGAATAGCGTGTGTGCAAGTCGTGTGACAAACTGGAAAACTGAACAGTCTAAATTTGCAGTGCATTTTAAAAGGAAGGGATTGGATAGAAAGATAAATTCCCGGCACATACAGGCGTGAGGAGGACGAGAAAGATCAAATTTCATCGAAAGACAAGTGTGTACTCTACTAGTAAAGCTCCTCTGCAAGGTCGCCTTATCGCGGAGCATCGAGAATCTCATTCAACCAAGCACAATGGCTTCGGTAAGTAGAATTTGGGGATTAATTTTTTTTTTAACTCTGAAATATGTCTGAAAACACTGTTCCTCTCACTTGCCGCTGAATAGCTGGACCAAAAGCGTGAAGCTTTCCGAAAGTATCTCGAATCGGCTGGTGCCATCGATTGCCTTAGCAAGGCGCTGATTCGTCTGTACCAGGAGGACCGCAAACCGGAGAATGCGTGCAAATTCATCCGTCAGGTTCTGTGCGAAAACTGCCCAACCGATGAGCAGGTAGTGGAAAGTTTGGCCGAACTCGACGAAGCTCGCAAGCGGATACGGCAGCTGGAGCGCGAAAATCGAGGCCTTCTACTGAACGTGCGGCGTACAGCAAGCGAAACCAATCTTGCCCTCGACAGTGGGCTCGCGGGTCTTGCCGAGGACGAAACGTGCGATTCGTTGTTGAAAAAGCATCTCACACCAGAGGTGCTGGAAACGTTAAAGGAGTTGAAAACGCCGGCCTTCAAGTCGACGCTGCTCGATTGCGTCCAGTCGGGGCTGAAGAATCGGGACTCGCACGTCGGTGTCTATGCGGCCGATCCGATGGCGTACAGCGTGTTTGCTGCACTGTTTAATCCACTGATCGAGGAGTATCATGCGGGATTCGGACCGGAGGATCAGCAGCCCGCGCTAAGCTGGGGTGAGCCAACCGAGCTGGAAAATCCCGATCCCGAGGGTCTGTATGTTGTGTCGACGCGTGTACGCTGTGCCCGGTCGGTTGAAGGCTTCCCGTACCATCCGCGCATGCAGGAGGAGCAGTACGAGGAAATCTACGAAAAGGTGCGGGTAGCTTTGGCGGACCTGCCGGAAGAGTTGCAGGGCGAGTTGAGTTTGCTAAACGCGCTTGATGCAAGCCGGAAGCAGGAATTAACCGAGCGGCACTATCTGTTCAAAGAGTGTGATCGTTTCCTGGACGAGGCGCAGGCGAATCGGTTCTTCCCGGCGGGACGTGCCATCTTTCTGAACGAGGCGAAAACCTTCGTCCTGTGGGTTAATGAGGAAGATCATTTGCGCATCATTTCCATGCAGGATGGGGCAGATATCGGTAAGTGTGTGGCAAAAAAAAAAATTGCCAACATTCCAATTCTAACTTAAATGGCGTAATTTCCTTACAGCACAAGTCTATCAACGGTTCATCAGCGCACTGGAAACGTTGGGCAAACAGATTCCCTTCCAGCGTGACGAACGACTTGGCTATCTCACCTTCTGTCCTACCAATCTCGGTACGGCTATCCGTGCCTCGGTTCACATTCGCCTGCCGAAGCTTAGCGCCGACAAGACACGGATGGAAGAGGCGGCAGCGACCCACAAGTTGCAGATTCGTGGTGTGCATGGTGAGCACACGGACACTAGCGACGGTGTGCTGGATGTGTCGAACAAACGACGACTTGGGTTAACCGAATTCGAGGCGGTCAAGGAGATGGTGGACGGTGTCAAGGCACTGATCGCGTTGGAGAAGGAGCTCGAGGCTGGTTGTGGTGCTGGCAATGAGGCTAATGAGGCCGTAGAAGAAACTCCAGCGGCAGAGGGATAAGTACCTTTCTTAACCGACTCGCTGCATTAGCGCTCTGCTTGCCAAATCCGCTTTCCAAAACGCTTTTGCTAGACAATTTTGCTGGTACAATCTTCAAGGTCAGCTGTCGTCAATGGTCATATAGTTGTATTCAAATTGTTTATTGCTCGTCCGATTTAAAAACATATCGGTATCTTGTTGAGGGCATCAACTTTGTAGACATGAACGAAAAATAAATAATTTCTCTAATGTTCAACCGATGCTTTAATGTTCCCTTAAAGACCAGTGGTTTAAATTTGTTGAAGATTTAGTAGGAAAAAGAGACCACTGCGCCGCATCCACCATTCAAACGTACGCTCCCTGGGTGGTATGCACATTTGCACGGATTCCGATCGTACACAATTAAAAACAATTCGATTGTCCAAGGCGAAGAAATGCACAATTTCCTTCCATACCTCACCAAGCATCATGATGTCGCCACGGCAGAGGGTGCGCAAAAAATTGACCCTTCACTGATTGAGTTTAATTCAATTGAAAAACGAACGCGACTGTTCGCTTACGTTCGCTAGCTCCACTGCGTGCTCCAAGCCAATGTCCGTTGGGTCCGAAAAGTATTCCATCCCAAAAATCCATTCCATCCCCATCACTTCCACCTACCTTCCAGTGTGAGCTGTTCCATTCGTGGCGCGTCAGGGAGAAGAAGATCCGCGCCGCCCGATCACACTTGAAGTTGGTGTACTGCGATACGATGTCCCACTTGTGCAGTACCTTCACCTCATCCCGGCTCCCTTCCGGTTTCGGGATGGTGTGGGCCAGTATGAGATTTACCCGCAGTACCTCATTCTCCGGCACGGACGGTTGCTTCGAGTAGTTCTGTGTGTCCCACTTGAGTGTGCCCTGCAGGAGCGTTTTTTGGTCGTTTGCAATCAGCAGCGTCAGGTGCTTGTCTCGCCCAATGTGGATCGTGTTCAGTTGGATCAGGCTGACGATGCGGAGCAGATTGTTGACCAGCGAGAAGGGCGCTTTGGTTAGCACCTTCGCATTGTCCAGAATGTCAGTTTCGAGCATAAACATGACATTGTCCTTGGTGTAGTCTTGATGTACCCGTGCCAACAGCTGTATCCCAAGATCGTCTATCTTGTACCCGTACTTGGCAATGTCTTCCTCCTTCGGTTCGAGCGTTTCCGTTGCCTCCGACCCATTGTCCGGTGTGTTGCGGGTGCGGCTCTTAAGCGAGATGCCACTGGTCATGTTTTCCGGCCGATAGAAGCTATAGCTGATGGACTTCCCCGCTATGTCCCACACGATCTCGTTGTTGACCGGTATGTACACCAGGAAGCCCTGCTCGCGGATGGTCGAATATTCCACATCGTTGATTGGGTTGTAGCTGCGAATTTTGACCACCGCATAGGACGAGTACCGTACGTCCACCTGATTGCTGCGTGCCACCTTGTCCATCAGCATCATCTGCTGCGTCGTGTTGCCGCGCACCGTTGCCAGCACGGTGTTTTCGATCAGTATGTCTGCCGGTGTGCCAAGCAGCGTCGGCAGCGCGTACTTGATCATGAACGGGCGTCGTACGATCTGCATGTTCACGTGGCTGTCACGCAGCAGGTTGATCCGGTTGATTACTGGAAGTGGTACGAAATTAGGGACAACCATACACGAAACATGGCTGTTGCTATCCTCCACCGCTACACTACTTACTGTTTCCATCGGTTAAATTGTGGAAGGTAGTTTGATTCAGATGGTAACACAAGACCGCCTTGCCTTCAAACTGAACGATGAACTCAAAGTGCAGCGGCGTTGGACTGATGGTGGACAGCTTCATCGTCTTCAGTATGCTGCTCAGCCGGTCCAGCCGTAGGTGGCTCGAGTTGAAGGTGGTCAGTCGATTGATGACGGCGTCACTCAACCCCCGTGCCTTAATGTACAGCTGTGAAAAGATTGATGTAAGTGGAAACATATTACATAAAAGAATATCCTTTCAGGTAATAGGACCTCACCCCCAGCTGTCCAGTGAATCGTCCAAGAGCTTCCGTATCGAACTTGAGTGAAGCAATCATCGGCAGGTCCGTCTGATGGCTGCCGATCAGCATCGTCTGCAGCATGGAACCGATGTGGAACTTGCGATCACGATAGTCGAACAGATAGTTACCAGTGACCCAGTACTTTGGGGCCGGTGCATCCGGCAGCTGACGGGTCATGTAGGCGAGCAGAAGTTTGCTGAAAAAGGGGAGCGAGACGAGCGAGTGAAACCCAAACCACCCATCTGCCTCTTACGCCTGGGCATACTTACAGATGCTGATAGCAAGGATAGGTCGTCTCGGAGATGCTCAACACTGTCGTGCGATAGAAGTTGATCATGTGCGGATCGTTTTCCGTCTTGATCACGCTGTACAGCCCCAGCAGCCGACCCGGCGTTGGATTCGAAAAGAGCAGCATCGTAAAAGCGGCCACCCGCAGCTGCAGTGGGCTGGTGCGCGAGTGAAAGATTGGCCAGTACGTTTCGTACACCTGGTTCGGGCGTAGATGTGCCGTTGGCAGTAATGCCAGCATGGCCAGAAAGCGAATGTCCGTGTTTTGCGGATAGTCAGCACGTATAATTGGATCCAGATATTCGGCCACGTTTTCGAGCTGCAGATTGCCTAACCCTTCGAGATAGAGCATCTGCTGCTCATACTCGAAGCTATCTGTGTGTTCGGTGAAGGAAAAGAAGAAGGTGGTACATTTAAGGAAAAGCAAAACAAAATCATATTAAGGAAACACATTGCCGCACTCACTTAGAAACAGATCGAAGTACATTTTCACGTACTTCTCGAACGTGTCCGCCGTCAGCTTGCCAGCGACGAACGTGTTGTAGATCATGGTGGCGTAGCTCAGGACGGCCGCATGCTTAATGTCCGGCCGATCTGCACCCACCTCCAGAAATACCTCACACTCCTTCACCAGCTCCTTGGACGGTTCCGCCATGTAAAAGGGCAGCGAAATCAGCAGCTGCACCGCCGTCATCGGGTTAACCTGCTTGTTCATGATAAGGTCGCGCGTGAGCAGTATCGTGGAGGTGGTCCCGGTACGCGGCACAATCTCGAGAAAGATGTTCCGTGCCGTTTCCTGCCGGTAGGACGTACCGAGATCAATCTCCTCGTACAGCTGCTTCAACGTTTCCAGATCCATCGTGCCCATCAGGCGAATGATTTCCGACACCGTCTCATCGTACGGCTCCTTCAGCTTGTTGTCCACCGTCTCGAGATTGTCGGCCATCGCGTTCAGCAAGCTGGCGGTGCGCTTAATAAGCTTCTCCTTCGACTTGGGACTCCGGCCACCGGTCGCCTCCAGATCGGGACTGTCGAACAGGATCGGACTTAACAGGAGTGCCATGTCGCTGACAATGTCCACCACCGGCCGTCCGGGCGTATCGTCCAGCACCTGGTGCTGCTCGTAGCGCAGTACCACCCGGGAGTACAGGAACTGTGGATAGTACGACTCGAGCGTCCGGATGTTGGTGCGCATTGTTCCGTCGAGCTCGGTCAGCATGTAGCGGTACGATTCAATCTTGCGCAGCTTGTAGTTGGCAATGCGCGATGTGATGGCCTGCGGTTGCTTGTTCGGGATGCAGTGGTTCTGCGGGATGTTGCTGCGCGTCAGGTAGATCGCACCGCGGTAGATCGTGCACCGGTCCATGCCGTACGTTTTGGAGATCTCGAACACGTTCGACTTGTTCACGACGAAGTACTCGGTCGGGCAGCTGCCAAAGATACCCTGCTCGTCCACGACGTACGCACCGGGTCCGTCACCGTGCGCCTGCAGCAGCGAGGCCAGCGCACGCTTAATGTTCGCCGACCAGATCGGTTCGTTCAGCTTGAACTGAATGCTCAGGATCGTATCGTTGGCGATCGCTATGCGGAACGGTTGCAGCAGGGCCGACACATCACCCTCACTTTGCGGTATGTGATGACGATCCAGCTCGATCTGGCATGCGTATGGGGGTTTGGTGGGGTATAACGCAAGATATTACAAACGCTCCGGAACAGGAACAGGGACAGGAAGATTGCTTACCTGAGCGGCGAGATTCTTCGCATCATACCGATGGACGCGCAGGTAACCATTAAGATACCACATGTAGTTATCGGTCGCATGCACATCCGGCACGAGCGTTACGTCCGTTTCCAGCCGGTACCGGATGTCGTAGTTGGGAGGGAAAATATCGAACGCATTGCAACGCTCGATAAGAAGCGGTGGCAGCATGAGCAGAGCTGGAATAGCACCAAAATGGACGGGACACAGTAATAAGTGTCAGCAGGGACACACAGACACACACACAACAAATCTTGTTACTTAAAAGCTTACGGTGGTGGGTGGGTTAGATTGTTGAAATAATGCACCCAACAAAACTCCCACCATTATCACAGTGAATGAGTAATATGAAGTTAAAAAAAAAAAGACTTGACAACATAAGCAAATGGAAATAACAAATAACACGTGTTTGGACGGAAATACCATGCAGCGGGTTAGGGCAACGTTAGCGCGACCAGCAATCAAATCAAAGGTACAAGTTGAAAACACTGAAAACAAGCCCCCTGATAAGAATATCCTTTCGGGCTTATTGCAAGATGACGCATCACTAGAATTAAGCTTCTACCAAAAAACAGTACATACTACAACGAATACATGTGCCTGTGTTTTAATCAACACAAGTGCTCTCTCTCTCACACACACTTTTTTACGCTTGCTCGTGCGTAACGTCTCCACATTTGCGCAGCCGGTCAAAGCCCTCCGTCTACTGTTTAGACTACTGGCCGGCTAGCCTGGGAAACTAATTAACCGCCTGGCAAAGGTCAACGACGATCAGATCACGAGACTGCGATGAGACAGGATGGCAAAAAAGCGAAAAAAAAAAAAAGCTCGTTGTAATAACGACTCCTCCACCGGGGGCCGCACCACTTTCATCCTACGAACGAACGGCAGTCAGTTGGAATGATGTGGAATGTGCAAATGCATTTTCGGGCCACGAATTCCGTAGTGTGACCAAAACCGCGATAAGCCACTATCACACCCGAGCCCGCAGTGAGGTTGACTCTGGGTGGACGGGGTTTTCGGCAAAAAAAAAAGGGAAATCGTTATCTTGGATGGAGAGCAGGAAATTGGTTACTAACCCCACACTAGCACCGGAAGTCGTCGATTGACCGGAGCAGAAGTGCCCATCCTCGCCGAGAATCACACGTATCACACACACACACGCGGTGAGATTGTTTTAAGCGTGCTACTCACGATCACGATCGCAATGTATAACACTCTAGAATTGTACGAAAGCTGATAATACAATTTAAAAACAAAAAATCACTGCATCTTGCACCGATGGGCCACGACTGCAGGTCAACACTTAAACACCTCCACAGCGTTTCAGTAACGTTCAGCAGTCACTTTCTCCGGCAGATATCACTCCGTACTGAGCGAGGGTCGCGGCATTACTGACGACCAGCATCGATCGTCTTGGTTTTATCCAGCCCCCAAGGGACTGGGACACCCCGGGACGCGTGTGCTCGTTTGTCAATTGAACAATCTGGATGTGTCGATGCGCTGGCGCAGGCACTTAACCGCACACGCTCTGTGATCGGTGACGCTGGTGACCCCGCGTGTCATACAGTAGTAGTAGTAGTAGTGGGTAGTATTGGGCCGTATGGCGGATCACGTTCAATAGCGGCAGCGATACACGATTGGCTCCGTTCGTCCGCGGACAAGACACTCACGACACGACGTCTGCACACTCCCAGCCGGTCGGCACAACTGAACTCCACAGCCAGCACCGAATCCGATCCTGAAATGAAAACCGAACGCGAACCACAGCTCCCATGCAATGATCGGCCGATGTTTGGGTTTGTAGGGTGTGCGGGGAGGAGGGTTGAGTTTCCAGTAAATGAGTGCCGCCATCATACCGAGAACCGTTGATAAGGTCTCTTTGGCCGTTTGCTTTAGTGTGGTCCTTCCGTTCTGGCGGCGGCACAATCGCGCAAAACCGTCTTGACCCACACAGGCGGTGTGACGAATGATGCAACCGCTAATACTGGAAACAGGGGGAGGAGATAAAGAGAAAGAGCGCATGGAATGTGCCCCACGGGAGGGAATTGAAGAAGAAAAAGTGCTGATTGAAAACAGACAGGAAACAGGCGCACAGGGTCAAATGCAATCGCACTGTACGGGAATCTCGTGATTCGTTATACGTATCTGCGGCCAATAAACGTTTGCTATTTATAGGATGCGTCTTCGATGCGCTGCTTTTGCGAGGACGACGCTTGCAAGGACGAAGGAAGCAAAAGGGAACAACGACGTGCCAAAGATGCCCAAAATGACATCATCGCCCGTTACATTGTGAACATATTGCAGTTGATTAACATCATTTAACAGGCGTTTCGGTTGCTTTTGTTGTCAGTTGTTGATTCGGGTTTTTGTTTCGGAATTATTCTATGCTCTTGCTGTCGTTTTCTGCTTTTACTTTTTGTCGCGCTATCCTCTCTCTTTTATTTTTTTAATTTTCCCTTCATTCAAAACGATTGGGAGTACTTTATTTTCCTTCTTCATTTGTAGTATTACTAGAAACAGTGATCAAAAAACGACGTTTAAATTGCGATACAAGTGTTGTAAAGTGTTTCCTTCCTATTACATCCGAACTCAACACCTACCTACTACAAGCACTACGCTGAAACCACGTGCAAGCTTGTTAGAATTTTACGTATCTGTTCGGCAAGTTCGCTGCAGAGAGAAGGAGAAAAGGGGCGAGAATGTTAAGGAAAACGTCTTTCCGCTAAAGCTAAACCAAACTTACCCATTTTGAGGAAGAGAAGAATCGAGTTGAGATTGAAGATGTCGCAGCATACTGACGAACTGATCCATGCTCTGCATCAACGAGGCACCCGGGTTGAGCCAAACACGCGGCAAGGTGTACACAATCGTGGATGCTTTTGCGACCGCGTCCACCGGTGAGCAGACACGCATACCGTTCAGTAGATAGCGATTCAGCAGTGATCCAATGGCGAGATCCTTCAATGCCGCATCTGCCACAATACCTTGCCAGCTGGTGATGTTGCGCAGTAGCTTTAAACCACTACAGAACTGACGCTGGAAAAAGGACGACTTTGCCTCTTGGGCTCTGTACAAGAAGGTAGAGAAACGAGGAGATGGTTAATGGATGGCAACACATTTCAAACACGACCCAACTGGCCCGGAATACTTACTGCTTAGGAAAGATTGGAATAAACACATCATTATCGACCGATTGTTTCAGCTTATCGAGGATCGCTTGGAAGAGGACCCGGAGCGGCTTGCAGGTGCTCCTTAGCGAGGGGTAGTCCCGCACGAACCGTTTCAGCAGTCGCACCAGCCGGAACGTTTGCGTCGTCGACAGCGGATCCCAGTACTGTTCCACCAGTGCCGTCAGCTTGGGCAGGAATATTTTCTCCACCAGCGTCGGTATCAGCCGTACGTCCGGATCTGCTGCGAGCGCCGCTTCCGTCGTGGCCGAGCAACCGTACTGTGCGGCCGTGCGGTACCACCTTTCGTTCTCCAGCTCGACCAGCGCATCCATCGTCAGCGGATTCCAGCAGACGTGCGCGAGACGGATCAGCGGGGCCAGGATTTTCGGCAGACAGAGGCTCACGTAAGCATCGCTGTACGCGGGCATATCATGTTCGCGCCACTGCTCGAACCGCTCCAGTATACCACCGACCTCGCCGTACTCTTCTGCCGCGTCTGCAAAGATTTCCCGCGACTCCAGTTCAATCGCTTGCAGAGCGGAACGGTAGCGCGCTGCCTCCATGTCGGGGATTTCGTCATCACTAGACATGCCGTCGAAATGGCTTTCGGCCGTTTCGTTCTTTTCACGATCTCGCCGACGACGCGTTCGACGACCCTCCCGTTCGGCAGCCCTCCGAACGCGTTCCTGATCCTCTGGACCAGCTTTTTTGGCCATTTCTGCATCAACCAAAAAGAAAAAGGTCAAGACAAAAGTTAATAAGAACGTCCCAAAATGAAAAAAAGATAGGACTTACTGTTTGCGTCTGTCACCTCCTTCACCTGGTCGCGCATATCCTGACGGCGTCGCTCTATAAGCATACTCGAATATTTCCCCATCAAGGCGAGTGCCTTTTGTTCGAGTGCCGTCACCAACGGTACCTTCTCGTTCAGACACTCAACCAAATCGGAAACGTAGCAACGAAATTCCTGATAGAACCGGTACTTGGCCGCCGCAACCGGAGCCTTCTGCTCACAGGCCAGATGATCCATCTGGAGCAGCTTTACCTCCTGGGTGATGTGATCGATGTCTTCGTCGTGCTTTCGGTTCAATTCGGCCGTTGTACGATGCCGTTCCGTTAGCTGCGCAAGAATCTGCTGAGGCATCCGTGGACCAGTTGGTTTCGTGTCGGACGATTTCGGTCCACTGTTGTTGCTTGATGCTTGCGATCGTTTGCTGCTACCACCGGTACCAGACAATCGAATACCGCTAGATGCTGCGTACGCTTTCTCGAGTAAGGCAGCTGTTGATAGACCACGGAACTCACTGGTTCCATCGCCGCCAGTCCGCTGATCATCCAGCAGTAGGGTGGATTTATTCTGGAACGTTTGACTAAAGCTGCTGCCAATTAAGTACTGCGATATGACGGATTCTTGCTGCGCGGATACCAGCTGTGCACCGGTGACACCTTTGCGTATTTGTTGATTTTCCCATTCCTTCGTTTCCACGTCGGAATCCTCCGCATCGGAATCTATAAGCAATTGGCCAAAGAGGTTGAGATAAAAATGGAAAATATTAGTATATTAGATTTGTTTCTCCCTCAGATACAGCAAAAAAAAAGGGTAAAGAAATCGTACCTTCACGCTGTACGGCATAAAACTGTTCCCGCCGTTCTTCTCGCTCTTTGGCACCGGTTATGGCCGACATGTCGATTCGATCGTCATCCTCATCGGATCCATCGCCATCGCCATCCTCTTGCACGGTTCGCTTTTTGGTCTTCTCTTCCTTCGGTTCCTCAACAGGAATAAATTCGCCTTAACACAAAAGTAAAATTTATTTACATTTAGTGCACCATTTGCATAACGCCACAAAAAAAAACCTATGCTCTTGTAACCAACCTTGCTCGCGTGCTTTCTGGCGTCGCTTTCGTGCGGCATGAATCATGGCCGCATCCGGTATGACACCGTTTTCGAGACACATCTTGAAGTTATCCTGCGGTTTCGCAAACCGATGATGATGCTGCATCCGACCCTCCGATTCCTCTTCCTCGTTCCCGTCATCCTCCGAGGACATATCGTTCCGTCCGGCGCACAGTGCCGCCCGTCCGTTTAGGATCATATTCTCAGGGTCCGATTTCTTGACCACCAGCTTCGCCGTCCAGTGTGCATGAGAGTAGGGGAAGCAAATGGCGCAGTACGCAAGCAAAAACCAGAAAGTAACAAGTATTAGCAGAAATCTTAAAATGGCCATCGTTTCGCGCTCGGTTCCGACACGAAGGTAGACAAAGGCGACGCGCCAGAGAGGATGTAGAGGGACTAGAAAGCGGTGCTAATGGAAATCCTTTCGATTGTACGTTGTTTCGAGAAACATTTGAACGATTGAGAAAAAGGCGTTGGGAGGGAAGATACGGTAAGGTGCATTTAAGGAAAAACAGGGAACCATATGAAGGTTGTTTGATTATAATTCGCAGAACAATAATGTATCGCTCCCGTAATCGGTAAGCTACTTGATGTTGTTTTTCTTTTGCTTTGTAAAGTAATAGACCCTTTTACCACAAACCCGAAAGCAGTTCTTCCAATGAGATACAAGCAAATTGTAAAATGTGAAGTATTTGCAGAGACTCCCGTTACAAAGCAAATCGTTGTGGTCCAATTATACAAGTATTACCAATCGAACTAAAACACGTCGAATTCCGCTGAAGGGCACAATTGAATTGAAAGCAAGGAACAAGGAACGTTCAGTCATAATAAAAATAAACTTAAAAAGGGTGATGCGAACAGAACCAATACGAAGCACATTTCTTGTTCTCGCTTGTTGTTTCTTTGTTCCTTCATCTTCTAGGTTTCGATCGCGGTTTTTGGGTGTTTTCGAACATACTTAAAAGTACAGTTTTGTTTTTTTTTAAATACAACTTAAAAGAAAAGAGTAGTAGAAAATTGAATAATAATAACCTTACCACAAAGTCGTCTGTGCGTATTTCTGTTTGGATATTAGAGCTAGAATTTTCACACTTTTCTCTTTTTATCTTATCATTACTGTCGTTGCCGTAAGCCGACCCCACCACGGTCGACGGTGGCGTCGAGGACTGGTGCTTCCGGGCAGCAGCGTTTGTTGGTTTGCCCTGGTCCATCGTGCCGGTTCCACCCGATCCCGGACCTCCGGTCTGTGTGCCATTGCTTTTTTCCAGATGTCGCTTCCGGCGCCGTTCCTTGTCGAGCGTTTTCATCACCTTCTTGCTGTGGGAGGACTTTTTCACTTGGAAAACTTCACCGCCCTCCTCTGTTTGCGGGGAGAATCGTGTTTCCACCCGAAAGGATATTGAAAATAAAAAGAAAGAAGAAAAGAAAGACGAACGGAAAAAGATGTGCCATTAAATGCGTTCCTGCGTTTGGCGTGGTTGGGAAAGCTGCGCCGGAGTAGGCGCGACAAAACTGCGGTTCGCACCGCGGTTTGAATAGACAATCCTTCCTGCGATTTGGCATTCGCATTCTGGACACACTCTTCTTGGACATTCATTCACTGAACAATTTTGCATTTTTCTTCTATACTTTATATGCTGGGCAAATCACACACTTTCATTTTCAGTGCATTTTTTCGCCTCTTCTCCGGGGGAACACTGGGAATTTTCATGACGTTGTGCAAAATGTTTGCTTCATTTCTCTCGCGTACGCGTTTCTTAGATCAAGAAGGGCTAGAAATAGATGCTTTTTGTTACCTTCGTCGTCGAAACTAAGCAAAGAGGGTTTGGTGCTCGGGTTCGCTTTCAACGAGCCCTTTGAGCCAGAGTCCGCAGCAGCAGCAGCACGGTGCTCTTTTCGCTTGCGGTGCTGTTCCGAGGAGGAGGACGGTATGACCGCTGCTATTGCCGGACCTTCCGGCACGGGGTCAACGTCCATCGGTGTTGATCGATTGATGCCGCTACCATTGTGTGTCCCGTTGCCGCTGCTGGCACTATTCGGGTGGGTCGAATCCTTCGCCGAAGTGCCGTAGTTTTCCTCGTCCTCATCATCGTAGCCGCTAAAAACGCGCCGCTGGATGGGTTTTTTGGGTTTCCGAAAAAGCGACATTGCTTCGTTCCACCGTCACACTTCTGTATACCGTGTGAGTGTGTGATGTTGTTGTTGTTGTTGTTGCTGTGCCTGTTGTGTGTTTGCTGTTTCACGTGCGTTTACTGATGCTGCACCATCTCACAATCACCGTATCACTATGCGAAAGATAGAGCCTCGTGGGAAGAAACACTTTTTCACTACTTTTCACGCAAAAATGGATGGAAAAATGCTTTAAAAACACGCCAGACGGAGAAGCGTTGCGCTTTCTACATCGAGAGAAAATTTCCTTTGCTTTTTTTCTTTCACCATTTTGACAGTTGCTCTTTGACGCATTGCCGAAGGTGTGAGTGAGTGCACGAATTGCTGCGATCGAGTGAAAGAGAAAAGTCTAGTCATCATTATGCAGTGCGATAGTGGCTGTGTATAGCAGCAGATTGAGGGATTTCATTTCGCGTGGAAAAATAAATCACAGAAAAGGCAAAACAAAAAAACACCGGTCAATTTCGCAACTATATACAACACACAAATATATATTTCGACTCACTTTTGTAGCTTATACTAATTCCTGAGGAGCATCACATTCACGATAAATATTTGTCCACGCCCTTTCCGACGGCGTCCTGCACGCTGGCGTAACCATTCGCTTGCAGCATACGGTCAAGCTCGCGCTTAATTTTCGGCACCACCGGCGGACCGTGAAAGATGAAGGACGTGTACAGCTGTACTGCACTTGCGCCCGCTTCAATCTTCTCAAATGCATCTTCACCCGTAAAAATGCCACCCACGCCAATGATTGGTACCTTGCCCTCGGTTAGCTTGTAGACTCGCGCGATCATTGCCGTTGACCGATTTTTCAGAGGAGGACCACTTAATCCACCGAGCTGACCAGCATTGATGCTTCTCAGCGTAGCCGGCCGATCGATAGTTGTATTCGATACGATCAATCCATCCACGGCACAAGCTTTCGCCCGAATCACATCCACTATCTCACGAAGATCCTCTTCCGATAGGTCTGGGGCTAGCTTTAACAGTATCGGGCGCTGTTCGTTTGCGGGCAGGCTAGCGCGTGCCTTTAGCACTTCCGTAAGCAACGTTTGCAGTGTGCTCTTGCTTTGCATCGTCCGGAGTCCGGGAGTGTTGGGGCTGCTCACGTTGATCACCAGATAGTCCGCCAACTTGCCGAAACGTTTCACGCCCTGTACATAGTCAGCGATTGCATC
The DNA here is from genome assembly GCA_000349165.1 of Anopheles christyi. Taxonomy (NCBI): domain Eukaryota; kingdom Metazoa; phylum Arthropoda; class Insecta; order Diptera; family Culicidae; genus Anopheles; species Anopheles christyi. The sequence continues at coordinate 8,058 of KB702526.1, read as the reverse complement.
AAGTGATAACTTGTTCTTGCCCAGGTTGATCCCGAGCGCAACTCGCTCTTCCGGCGGTTGTTGTTCGCGGCATTCCCGCAAACGATCGTACACCACGTCGTGACCCTCGCTATTAAACCCGTATCGATTGACAATGGCTTTGTCCTCGTTCAGGCGAAAGATACGAGGCCTCGCATTGCCCGGCTGCGGTTCTGGGGTAACCGAACCAATCTCTACAAACCCGAACCCGATAAGCTGCAGCCCTTGGACGGCTTCACCGTGCTTGTCGAACCCGGCCGCTATACCGATCGGATTGCTGAACGTCAAACCGAGCAGTTGGGTTCGCAACCGATCCGTATCCTGGTACGGTGGACGAAATAGTTTCCACTTCACACCTAGCACTGCAAGATCGTGAGCCGTTTCCGGCGGTATGAGTCGTACGATTGGCATGAACACGTTGTTGTAGAATTTCTCATCGCCCCGGCAGACGCTATACGTGCTGAAGACGCCAGCAGCCAACCCGGTAACCTTCAGCAAGGATCGGATTTTATTCTAGAAAAGTAATAGTCAGAAAAACTCATTAGTTCTGCCTTATCAGTGATTGTGGTACGAGTTCAGTGTAAGGTGGAGGCTAGGATTCGATCGTTTACCGGTGTTCTTACGCGACATGCACACATGGTTTGATGATAAGATGTGGTACTTCAAATTTACCCATGAATTGTCCAAAACAGGTTTGTTGATTCAAAAGATGCATTTTACACGAGAGGGGTAACCCGCTTAGCAATCCTCTGACTTCAGCCAAATTCGAGCAGTTCGTGAGTCAAAAGCGAATGTTTTTCTATGAAATAGTGAGCACGCCTAGAAGACCGAAAAAGGGTATTTTGTCGTAGTGCTTTGAAACAATTTCTAGATGACCCAAAAACTGTCTGCGTACCCGTCTGTCATACGAAAAATTGAAGTTTTAGAACAAAAGCAAATCGGACTTTATTTCCTCACATGTGCACATTTAAAAAAAACCATGACAATCATGTTTTAGGTATATTACGATTAGACGGTTCTCCTTTTTTGGTGCAAAACGTTTATTGAACGAAAAAAATATCACGTTGAGCGGTTCTGCTTATGAAAGCCTTTTTGAAAGTTTTTAGTTGCCATAAAACTCACCTAGCTCGCTGTTGAAAAACCCTCAATTACGACCGTCGAGGACCTCGCAAACTACTAGAATTAACTTTGATGGGCGAATGCTAGACGGGTCGCATACTGCTCGATATTACTTGACAGGCTGTCAAATCGGTGTGTTCTAAAAAAAAATGCACACCTCTGCTGCACACACCTCGGTGCGACACAAAAACTGACGGCCACAAAACGGAAGAAAAAACGAGTGGTGTGTACTTTTTCTTTTCTCTATCCTCCACGGCTGCTGCGCTGGGGCGAAGAGCAAAATACGGTGCAACCACACAGAGGTGGTGAGAAAGATCGCGAAACAAGCCGTTTTCCCCGTTGTGCGTTCGTGCGTGCATTCCGTTTGACCCAGTGAGTCCGTGCGTGCGTTCTTGTGTCCGTCCACAGGCATCTCGGGGATAGTGCTTGTTCCATATTCCCACACAAAAAAAAACACATACACCCACAGTGTGTGTGTGTGGAAGGGCGTTGGAATTCGCACGGCCGTAGGTCGCGAAATCGGTCTTGTGTCTTGTGGAGTGCTGCGGTGCTTGCTAAGCGTGATTTGTGCGGGACCGTGTTTGTGTGTGTGTGTGCTAGAGGAAGTGTGTGCGGGTCGAAAGGTTGGAGTGCAGTGTGGCCAAAAGTTGCCCCGAGTGTGTGCGTTTGTGGGGTGGGTGGGGTGGGTCTGGTAGTGTTGTAATCGCTTCTTATGTGCTGGTGCGTGATCCTGTCGGTTTTGCATAGCTTTCTGCACTAAAACCCCTTTTGGTGTTGTAAATAGTGAGTGGATACACTGAACCTCGCCGAGCGCATCGATGGCGGCATTATCATCCCGAAGGTACGTTACCAACAAACCCCCGTCATTGGTTTCGCAGTTAATCACGCTAACCCCACCTTCCAGTCACCCGTCGAACGGGACGCGGGGGTGTCGTTGAAGTAGTAGCGCACCAACCAGAGGGGCAACTAGCCGAAAAAGAAGAAGACGGTCCAAACCAAACGATTTTTCAAAGCCGTCAAGCCCCTTATCATCAGGTTGGGAAGAGGGGGGGGGGTGGGGCTAGCATAGCGCTTGATAATATGAACCCTCTCGAACCTCCGGCAGGGTGGAGTACATATCTGTGTATGTGAGTGGGGGTCAGTGCATTTCATCCGTCGCCACTCGGCCGACCTGCTTTGGCTTGGGGCGAAATGGGGGGCCCTGGCCGTTCTGCTGTATGTCGTTCACCTTCACCGTCCGGTTGCGCCTTGGTGCACTCTTTTGTTTCCACACCCTGCCACACACACACAAACATACACACCACTTTTGTCACCCCAGTGCAGCAACCCAGGAAGGACGAACCGTCATCGTTCCTTACAACACCCAGAAATAAACAGCTGAGAGGGAGTGCTAGAGCGCGAGGGCAATAGACTGATGCGTTGCACGAGCAAGAAAGAGAGGGAAGTGGTGTGAGAGTATGTCGAAATGGGAAGAGAAAGTATGAGAGCGCAATTTCATTATGCATTTCGGAACCGTTCTCAATCTCGTTCCGGCTCACCGCCACGCTCCTCCATGCCAACAAGCGCATCCCATTCGAATGTTTACAATGGTTTCATGTAATGGCTGGTCCCGGGGGTTGTTTCCCATAGTCAGCCATTCTCGGTGGAATAGACCGCGGCTGCCCAATGGCGGTTGCTCCCCCGGTACCGTTTTCTCACTTAAACACACACACACACCCATCCCCATGAAAAGCAACAGTCAGCAGCAGCTCGGCACAGCTTCCTATGATGCATGTTTTGGTAGTGTGGACAAATGCAACTGGACAAAGGAAGTACACCACACCGTCGTCCTTGAAACGCTGCAAGTGTTTACGGGGAGTTTTTTTTTTTATTTTACACTTACTCCGAAAAAAAAAACTTTTTCAAATTTACCACCATCTGCATCGTCCACAATTTAATAAAAAAGAACGAGCACAATTAAGCTCCATTTTCACACCCATATATATATATAAATATGTATTGGCTTACATTGTAAGTTAGTGCTTTCCTAACCGTCTCGTCCCAGCACTAGTGGGGTGCAAAATTAGACGGTAAGCTCCAGCCCCGTACACATGCTGGGATAAAACTGTTCATAGGGGTCAATTGAATGAAAACGGGTCATAAAGTGCATTAAATGGCTAGTTTCACGTTACTAGCCAGCTGTTTCCAGCGTCAACCTGGGGTGGGGTAACCTTCTTCCTCCCTCGACACCACGGAGAGGGTGGCAAATATCGTCCGTTTATCCACAGTGCCGTTCGCAGAGTGTGCAACCGTGTGCGCGAGTATGCCTTTACATGGTTAACCCTTCGATGAACATGGTACGGATGACATTTTCACAATTTTTGTGGTTTTATTTCTCTACAGCATTACGGCATGGTTAGTCCACCCTACTGCGCAGCAAATATTTAGTTTTTTTTTGCGAACATGCTATTTTTCCCATAAATAAAGATCTGTTAATAGTTTTCTAAAGAACTCTTCCTTGAAAATACGTTTTTTTCTCTCGATGGGTTAGCCCTCTTTGCGAAAGAAATGCTTGTCAAATTCGTTCACTCCCCCTCCTATGCTTCTACAACAATCCCTTTAAAATCCGGCTGATGAACGACAGCCTTCAACTTCGCGTGAGGAAAAACAGTTGCCGGGGCCCAGTTTACTTCGTTGCGCGCTCCTCGGTCTCATACAATGAAACAATTTATGATGATAATGTGTATAATTTTCGCATACATTGTTTTCCGATCCACGCGAACCGTTCCGTCACACGGTATCATCTCAAGACGGGTGGAACATTCCACCCATCGCGGAACCCCCCCGCCGGAATGGAGGAGATGTTGCCGGAGACCAGCAGCCAGCAACAGACGGATATTAAGGCGGGAAGGAAGAAGCAGCAGCGAGATGAATAATTAAACGGTTCAACCTACTGTGACAGTGTTGTGTCTAGGGCAGGCGGAGGCTTGAAAATTAAGAATATTCCTCCTTTCTTCACCCTACCCCGCCCATCATTCATCGTTCCGGGGCGGTGCCACAGCGGTGCTATTTGCCCGTACAGCACCGAAACGGTTGGGACAGCACGATGGAACGAAATAAAATTTAATGACTTAATCGCGCCTAATGTGCGTAATGCTCGTAAATAGCGTGATCTTTTGATAGGACAGAAGTTGCCTTCAGTGCTATGGTTTGATTGTATGGTGGTAAAAGGAGACGATAAACCGTATGTTGCGTTAATTGATCTAAAAGCGTATTGCTATTTGAAGTTAAATGCAAGAAGTATGTGAATATATCAGATGAATATTGCTGTACGTATATTATGATGATTCGACACCATTGGTCGTTCGAATTGGTTTCGAATAAAAGCACCACATTTAAATTATTTCCTTTTTCCATTCCTTTAAGTGAGTTTACAAACGTCAATTTAAAAAAAAAAATGGTTAAAATAAATGATTTCCATTTGTTGCGTATTCCCATATTAAAAAAAAAAAACGCATTCAATAAAGTAACACACTCTGCATAGGATAGGTACACGGTGCAAGTAATGGTGGCCCTTATCCGCGCGGAACGTACAGTCATCTCGGCACGGCGACAGTACGTCTGTACGCGCTCACACTACCTTTTGCGTGAGTGCACACGGACTCGTAGCGTTTGCTGCGCTGTTGCTGAGGAGAAGGGTGCTAGAGACGGACATTACAGCACGTTACAGGTCCCTTGCACCGCCGGGGAGATGAAGAAGAGTCGCTACTTAATCGAGCCGTAGGGAAGACACGGTGTAACTGTACGACTGTGTACGTCTGGTGCCTTATTATGTCATCGCAAGACTGGCGCAAAAATAAAGCAAACAAACAGACAAGGCGCAACTCACACAGCCAAACAGCGAGCTTTTTTCTTTCTACCCTGATAAATGGAGGTATTTGCACAATTCAGCACTAACAGAAGTGGTCTTTTTCAAGAGGTGTTGATGGTGGGTGAAAAAAAAATGGGGCCCGATCTGTGTGTGTGTGTGTGTGAGTGTCGCTGTAAGGCAGATTGATCGATAGACAGGGCACAGCGTAGCAAAAATGCACACAAAAGCCCAATAGTTGCCATAGTATTTACCTTACTTTGATCAGTTTGATAAGCTTATCTTTCTTAGATGAATTACTAATCCTTAAAGTGATGTCAAAGTTGGCTGTGCAGTCGTGGCAGAAAAGCAATGTGTACCTACATACTCGCTTAAACACTGTGTTCACCACCAGAGTTCGACCACAACGAGCGGCTGTGTGCAAAAAGGATCCATTGCACGGCTGTGCTAACCTAAATTAGGTGAAGCAGTGCGATGTGCAACAGGGTGTCGATGGGCAGAAGAGGCGAATGAATCACGCGATCAAAGCATATGCTTCGCCGTGGCGATGATAGAACTCACCCTGCGACCGAATGGGTCGACGAAAGATGAGCCAGATTTTAGCGTGTTGGGTCCGGTGGTGGTCCGTTGGCCTTTCCGAACGACGTAGGTCAACATGTTTGGCGAGCGTTCAAAATTGCATTCTATTGCACGATGCAGATGGATTGATCACCTGCATGCTCATCACACACACAAGCACTTCTCATTATAAGGGGGGTAATTGTCGATGCGGCGGCGAGAACTCGTTGGCACGTGGCCCATTCAGCTGATTTGATGATGGCAGATGGGCGTGTGTCTATTGTTCGTTCTATTCTAGCGTGCTGGGCAAATACTCGCGTTTTCGGCAATGGGCGTTGGAAAATGGCTTGAATCTGTACAAATGTATTGTTTAAAAACATTTACAAATTTAAGGAACAACAAAAAAAAAACCTGCTGTTGTAACAGACAGTAGTTCTAAACCACATGCTTTTGGTTGCGTTGGCCTGCGAATTGTCAGCTAGAACTCAGATACGCGTTCCATTGTTATATGTTCAATGTGGCACTAACAGCACGAACGATACATAATGATGTAAGAGATTATCTAACGGGAGCTATGAAGCATAATTGAATGCAATAGTACTAAAAAGTTGAGCTTTTCTTTCTTTTTATAGTTTTATCCGAATTTCAAAGCATTAGTTAATGTTTGTTTTTTTTTTCGCTGCCTTCTTACATTTACTTGCAGATGGTTTCATCGGTCCGTGTCCGGCGTGGAAGCGGAAACAATGCTTCTGGAGCGTGGCTTCGATGGTTCGTTTCTCGCTCGACATTCCTCTTCCAGCCCGGGAGCATTCACACTATCGGTGCGGCGTGGCCAAGAGGTGACCCACATCAAGATCCAGAACAATGGTGATTTTTTCGATCTCTACGGTGGTAAGTACAAAACCGTCTTTTGACCCTCTGAATCGGTGAAACAAAAAGACCCTAATCAAAGCATACCCCCTTTGTTCGTTTTAGGTGAAAAGTTTGCTACCCTGTCCGAGCTTGTTCAGTATTACATGGAAAATGGTGATCAGTTGAAGGAGAAAAATGGACAAATCATTGAACTGAAACAGCCACTGATCTGTGCCGAACCTACTACCGAACGGTAAGAGAAGGGCTTGGATTCATTTAGATTAAGCTTAGTGTAGAAATAATGCAGGGTTAATGTATTTGAGACGCACTAAGGGAACGCTCTTTAGACAAGTTAGTACTAAGGTAACGGTTTAAGAAAACTTATAAGAATCCGCTAAGAATGAGTGTTATATTCGTTACAAATTCCATATTTTTTATTAGTCACTAAAATACACCAAAGTAAGGAATGGCATCGTTTGGTTTTTTTGAAATTTTGATTGATAAGAGCTTGTACGAACAAAAAAAAAAAAAAAAGATTGTATTCCGTAGAACTGCGCTGGGTGTATTAATTTGCTATTGTATACCAACTTTCGAATAGTAATTATGTTTTAATATCAAAGGTAAAATATCTTCAAATACACTCATTTGGTTCCTTGGGTGAAAAGAAATCGCTCGAAGAGTCCTACATATTAAAGCTGTTTTCATTGCAGCAAGAATCATTGAGAGTATGAATTTATAGTATAGTCAATAATCTACAATTCAACAAGCTGGCATTTCTAGTGGTCGAGTATTCCCGGATCTTTTTGAGACTAAGACCAACGTTTGGATAAGAATATTTTATTAAACCAAATGGTAGCTTAAATGGTGTGCCTAGCAGTGTCTGGGAGTTTTTTAACAATTTAGAAAAATAGAAATGGACACAATTTGGAGATATTTAATTTTACGATAGTTGGGAGCACCTCATAATGCTAGAGATTAGAAAAATATCTAATTTATAGAAGAGCCTGCTCGTTTTAAGATCGGACGTAGTTGATTTTAACCCTGTATAAGACTGACAGGAGCACGAAACCAGTCACGTCCGTTGGTAGAATACGAGTGATACTCCATGTATGAAATAATGTACAAATTATAATTAATTGATAATTCAATTTGATTATTAGTGGTCGATGTGCTTTGGATTTGAAAGTAATCTATTATAAATTATAATTAAGGTCTTGGTCCTGTCCTGGCTTTCACTAAAATGACTCGACCAATTACATGCTAGGCATACTCAGAACTGTCTCAAAGAAGGTGTTGTTTTTCCCATAACATTTTTTTAAAAATATTGTATTATCATTCAAAGCGTATAGAAATTTATAGAACGTGTGTTGTTTGCACGGATTTGTATGTGCATTGAATTTTTACAACAAAAAAAACTTAAAAGGACTTTAATTTTAAACTCGCAACAATAGCTATAACAAAGAGATGCAAACAATGTAAAGTGTATTCTCTGGGTTTTCTTGAAATTATTTGTAGCATGTTCCTGGATTTGAGTTTATTTAACTGTAGCATAGTTCGTACTAAATACTTTTGAAACTTTGAGGCAAATAGTTTTTTTTTACTTCTTTTCTACCTATTCCTGGAGAAAGGACAAGCTGTTTAAAAATGTTATCGCAACCTATGTT
>KB702515.1:0-24234 GCA_000349165.1 Anopheles christyi | reverse complement strand
ATCCTCCCAATAATCCCGTTCTACGCCATGCAATGACTGTGCCAACATGTAGAACGGGACATGTGGAGGTTGTTTAAAAGATTCATAACCAGCAAGATGCGCCTCGTCGATCGACGATTACCATACGTCATTAGGCACACACACACACACACACACACACACACTAACATCGTTCAAAATACAATCAAATAAGCAGACGCATCTGTCAAACATGCGAACAGAGACAGTGGCGTGTGTGTGTGCCTTTCGCTGCTCAGTGATTACGTTGACGGTGATTACGACTGTTGGACGTCCGCGCACCGATCGTTGTCTGGAGATGTTTTGTGGTAGCACAGAAGCTTGCGTGTATTTTGTGACGTTCCCTTAAAAATTCGACTCGATGCTGTCCTGCTTAAAACCACCATCACATTAAAGCAACGATTCCAGCCAAAAACCTGTCCAGCATCCCAACATCGATGTGCACGCCTTTGGAATGCCCTTGTACTAAAACAGAAAAGCAAAAAGCCCCCCACCCGAACGGATGTGGCCTGGGTGAACTGGGAAAAGTTTCGTGGCTTCTCTTTCGCCTCCAGTTTACCTTGGTTTAGCGAACCCTACGGCGACACCCGAGCACACCGACACTGGTTCCCCAGTGTGACCGCAGGCAGTGTGGCTTCATTCATAAAAATTAGTTGAATTAAAAATGCAACAAGTTGTTGGCGCAGCGAGTTTTGCCGTGCAGTAACACGGCAACAGAGGGAGGCGCTGTTCCGATGAATGAAAAGCGTCAAACCGGGCAAACCAGTTCTGTTTTTCGTCGTGATTTGTGTACCGCCGGTAGTTGGTGATGTTGTTGGACTGGTGAATGAAACTGAGCCTTCTCTTGCGCTCCCTCATGGGACTTTCAATCGATTGAGCGCTTCGAATGCGTTTGGTGGTGGTAAGTGCCGAATAGCTCGCGGCGAGTTTTACGCGGTTTCAGCTTAATAAAGTTGGTTGACTTGAAAGAATTGAGACAGAAAAAAAAATCAAAACCAAAAGATGGGTCAATGCAAAAGCCACGTACCAAGCAGTGTAGTTGAAGGGTGGTTTTTGTGGTAAATATAACGCACGAACGCATGCACACGCAGTTTTTTTTTGGGGTGGAAGACATAATATACGCCCCAAAGTGGTCAGTCTTCTGTTTGCTAGATGTAGAACGAGCACCCGAACAAGTTGTGGTTTGCGTTTTAAAAATGCTGTTTGAACATTTGTTGCTAAAGTAAACACGGGAAGCGATATCGAAAACAAACACATCAGGTGGAAAAAAAAACCTCCTCAGTGTAATGACCTGCGCGGTGTCACAAAATAGAATGATTTACATTGAATTGTTTTAATATTAAGTGAATCAAGAACGACCACTTCCACTTTTCCTCTGGTGCAGCGATCGCATCCTCGCTCACCGAAACTCGAGCTCGTATTTCAATCGTACATTTCCCCACCGATTCGATTGTTTCACACAAATAAAATAAATATTATTTATATCTTCCTGCGCAATACTTTCACTATGGCGCCTATACGAACAGCCGTCATCGGACAGCTCGAAAGAAAGCGAAAGAATGGCATTAGAGACGCGGACAACTTCCCCGTCCCAAAAACAAATGGATCACTTCCGATCTTCCGGTCAGAGATCTGTTCTCCACCAGCTTGCATGCTTTCTTTATTTCCTGCATCCCCACGGTTTGCTGCCCGTCTTTAGTGCTACACCTTTCGTCATTCAAGCAAAAAATAAAGCATAAGCATGTATGCGCGAACGGATTGTTTCCGTTCCTTTTTTGTTTAGCCTCCATACAAAATACGTAGAGTAGGGCTTGGATCTGCATCTTAGCCAGCGAAAGATATGCTTCATATCTTACGATATTCATCTCCTTCCCATTGAGGTTTTTTTTTGTGTGGTGTTTGTTTGCTTCTTCCTTCAACAACAACACCACACACACACACACACACCCTTTTTTTCAGGGCCATCGTCAGTAAAAAAAACCTCAACCTACCTCCCCTTGCCGGCCAGCAGAAGGGTGATTAATGCGATCTACAGAACAGCAACGAACCACCATCAAGCCTTTCAAGACTGGTAGCATACGGCACCGAGGGGAAAAACCCGGTCAACCCGGCCTCCGCTCGTTGGAATAAAAAGACGATGCTCCAACGAATCCAGTAGGGATGCTGGGCCGCTCACTCACGTCCGTCGATGGGATCCGTTTTGCTTCACTAAACGATTTTCGTTCCATTCACCTTCGTGCCCGGGCTGTAATTAGCGTCTTACACCGGCTGAAGGCAGCACCGGAAAGATCGCGCAGCGAAGGAGAAGTGGGAGGGCGTTAAGAGACGTTCTTCTTCGTTTCCCATTTTTCTTCCCCTAGATGATCTTAATCTTGGCGATTTGGAAATCACTGCCAAGCAAGGAAACCATTTGGCAGAGTCGCTGAAAGCATAATGTATTGCGCTTTGCTTAACTATCTTCCATCGTGTGCGGATTTTTAGTACGATTTTGATCTAGTTTAAATCATGCTGGAGCTGCGTTGCTGAATATTTCACTCGCTAGTGAGTGCTGCTTCCGCTTTGTATTGGGACGATAAAAGCTTCCAGATTAGAAGATTTTGCTTGCTGTTGTGGGAGAGAATCGACGGTCTTTATCTGCATCTCAAGTTCGTTGCTTTCCCAAGCAATCTTCCAGTAAACCATCTTGTCAACAAAAGAAAAAAAAAAGGATCGCCCATATGCTTCACGTGAGATGTTTCTCCTTTTTTTGTTTTCTTTTTTTACACTTTTTCGATCCTCTCTGCAAGCATCGTAGATCAGGTTTCGTTACACATTAAAAAAGATCCGCGCTGGATCTTCAAGTCGCCGTATTCCTTCGTTTCGACCCGGTGTGTCCTCCATATCTTATCCCACTGTATCTGAATCGTGCACCATATGTTCACCCTAACAGAGGCTTGTTTGATGTGTCAGAGAGAGAGAGTGACCCACGAAACCGTCGGATCGTTCCCGGTCAAAAAACGAATCAGTGTGTAAAGAGGAAACCATCTCCAAGGATGAAGGATGCTGTCCTTCACGACACACTTTTGGGTGGAGTGTACAGGAAAAGGATCCTTTTCCCTTGTTGCTTCTACGCGATCGCGTAGAATGGATCGACAACAGGAGTGGGAACAGCTCGAAATGAACGAATAAATCCTGTTCATGTTGGAAGGATTTCTTCTCACGCATTTTATATGTTGCCCGGCTGGTTTTGGGTGTTGCTGCTGCTGGTATCCTACTGATGTATCCTGTTTCTTGCTGCTGGCCCTTATTTCTGTGCAGTGTTAATTTGAGTCTTTTTTGGCTCAAATTAAAAAGAAAAAGAACTCAGCTTGGTAAAATGTTTCATTCCTACCGATATTGGTGCAAATGCAAACAAAAGTTTGAACGATGCAGCAATTTTCGTACAATGGAAAACATTGTTTCGTTGCTCCAAAAAATTCACCCCCTCGGTACAGCGTTCACGAGTGTACTTATTTATTTGTTTACAATTCCACATCACATTCGGAGCCAAACAACAGTGTGGTGTGCCGCCCCATGATCAGGGCATCGAAGCCGCACAGATGTGTCCATATGTTACCCGTCGGTGCCCAACCCTTTTACTCTCACTCACAGCAACCTTCTCCGTTGACGTCTTTCGTGAAATGTTGCCCCATCCAAACGCTCCAATATCTCTTCCGCACACAGTGTGTTCGCTTCGTTTGGAACCTCCAACAAGAGATGATCAAGCTGTGCTTGTGCGTATGTATATGTATGTATATGGTTTTTTTTTTTCGTTGTAGGTAGTGGTGGATGAGCAGGATGAGCAGTTTTTTTTGTAATTTGGCTTCTATTCACCCTTTTACTTGAACCCGTTTTGAAATTCGCACATCGGCCGTGGAGTGGTGTTGCATAAATCGCTCCCAAATGTGTGCCATTTGTTGTTTGCATTAGCCTTTGCAGGCTTGAAACAGCTTGAGAAGTGAGACAGTGCAAGAAGAAGGAAGAAGATAGTGACGATCGTTTTTGTTGTCTTATAGATTTGCCAGATTGAATGAAGGCAAATTAATTTACGACTGCAGTCTAGTCGCTGGGCAGTGATTGGAGGCCAATGATTTCAAGCAGACATACGAGAACTTTCTGCTTTGCAATGAGGAACGTTATGAAAACGAAGTATTTTTGCGACAGAAAAGTACTTCAATATGCTGCACAGATTATTATGATTTTTTGTTTTGCAAAAAGAATAACATTATTATTTTATTTTTATTCAATATTGTTCAACGGACTTAAGTCCAAATGAACAGTAAAATCTTAAATAATAAAAAAAAAAATGTCGGTCTTTAAAATGCGTTGTGTAAGTTCCATCTCAGTAAGATATTGTTTTTGAAAACTGAACTGCTTATGTTGAAGTCGTGGAAGCTGCTGTAGCTTACGAATGTATTGCACATTGACGATAAAGGGGCATTTAACGCATAAGCTCTATCGGAATTGGGTAGCTGTACTATATTCCTAGCTCTGAGGGGACGTTCGGGAGCATACAAGTTAAGTTTTTCTAACAGCCGAGGTGCGTTTATCTCACAATTTAGCAATTTTGCTACAAACGTCTTGAACATGATGGTCAAATGCGTAAGAATGCTTCGAAACCTGATTCAAGTGATTATTTTTAAAGTATTTAATTTGTACATCCTACCTTTCTAGTGATACCATGTCATGTAAATTATTTTCAAAATTATTGCAATCCGACTTTCTGAAGTTTTTCCTGCTGATATATAACATCAAATTGCATTATCTCTGGCACAATTTATTAGTAAATTACTATTCTTTGAAAACATTAAAATTCTACATATACAATTACACTATATTTTACGCCCAGTAAAGAAATAAAAAAGCAAAATATGCAAAATACATTTTATTTGACTGATGATTAAGATGCAGATACGCTTAAAAGATTTCCCTATAATTTAGTTGATCGGCTAGGACCCAAAATAAACAAACGAAATTATTTATTTTGTTGTGTCCGATCAAATTGAAATCAATACTAATTAAAATTATCCTCAAACACATACTCCAGCGCTTCCTGGAGTGTTCTCTTTCGTGTTCCGGCATTGATTCTTGTTGTTTAGATTAGAAAAAGGGAAGGCATAAACAATAATATTGAAATTTCATAATTTTCCCCTACCTCCTTGTAAAAACTGCATTCTGTAGAAATAAACTATCGCGAGGCTTTGTTTTTATATAATCGGAAGTACGATGCATTCCCTTTTGAATGAAAATAAATAGCCCAAAGTTTGTTTCACTGTGGATTATGACGAACAAGTTGACCTGGTTGAAAGATCAACTATGACCGATCGTGCGTTTGCTAACGTACATGATTGGAAGCACATGTCGGAAGGCGTTGGTTATGGAAAGATGAGCAAACGATGGCACTGAGATGCGATATGGTGGTTTAATATTTATTGTTTTTTAATCGTTCCAGTTTTGATCGTCTTTTGCTTTTAAATATGAAGGAAGTCACATTGACATTACGTTTTACAAGTTTTCTTTCGCACGCACTAGCAATTTCGCTTGACTTGACATATTTGACCGTACACATTCCAACCGTTGACCTACGGGGCTGCTGCACAGGCTGCAGTTTGTTGCAGCCAGTCAAACTGCAACAATTACCAAGCGAGACGCGCCACTTCGAACTCAAATAATGTCAATTAAAAGCAATCAAAACGCAACGACACACTGGCCACGTTCAAGTGCTGAGAACCCATGGATACAGATGCTAAACTTTGATTGCATACGCAAAATCAATCGACGTTCGAATGACGAATGAGGTTGTGGAAAGGCGCTTTCAACAGGACAAACAGTAATTCTCAAAGACAAGGAAAAATAGACAAACAAACACAATTTTCAAGAGAATAGCTAAGAATGGTCATCACTGCTGCCAACTCATCTCGCGTGATGTCTTGTTACTGATGAGAATTTATGTCTGTTGCTCCATGCAGAAGAACTAACCGCAACGATAGAAGTGTGCCGCACGGTACACATCTAGATGTTAGGGGCTAGACGGTACTGCAAATTAAAAATAGAGCCGTCACAAATTGAAACGCCTAGCATTTTCGGGAAGGCGTCAAACTAAATTGAACCATTTGGTCAGTTTTGTGCGAGAATTGGTATGCGGGCCTCCGCGTTGCCCATTTTTCATAAGCGGGTTGCGGCCGCGTGCCGCATCGTGGTGACGACTAGCATCTTGGTTTTTTTTTGGAGGAACCTTTACTGTTGATGAATCGCGTGACCACTTCTATTGCTCGTTGTCTGTCGCGATAGTTTTGGAGGTGATCAGTGTTTTTCGGCTTGGAAGTGGTTTTCTCGCCTTGAAATCTTTCATACTAATGGTGTTTTATTTTGTTTCCTTTTTTCCATTGCAGGTATGTTGACAGGCTGGAACATGCTTGATTGTTGATTAAGCTTCCTATAAACAGGACGTCAGTAAGTAAAAAACTCCGTGTATATTGTCTTCCCCAATTCAATGACCCTGCGCACTAATGTTCTTGGTGGGATGCGTTGGGGTTCTAGCAGCTAAAAGTAAAATGATTCACCCAGCCTCTTCGACTCCAGTGAGTAAGCATCGCTGGTTGAACATGTTCGTAAAACATTGTAACGCTTAATAGCTCCACAGCTTTTGGGGTGGTGGCCGCTCGCGCCTCTTCTCCCTATTTGGTAATTACCATTCTATTCTCCCTTATGCTGCTTGCTCCTTTTCTTCCCATTTTGTTTGATTGCTGTCGATTCTTTCAACCACGAGCACGACGACACAAACCCAAAACCGCCTTTCTTGAGGTGCTTTTCCCAAGCTCGACCACTCACACACACACGCACACCACTTAGAAGTTGTTTTTTTACGATTTTCCTGAATGATGCTGTGAGGTTCACTGCTTAGAATGAAAGTTACTACGCTTTGCTGGCCCGTGCGATCACTTCCCTGCAGCCCTGCAGATTGCTCCCCGATGAATGGGGTCGTGTGGAAAGAATTGTGTTGTTCTTCCCTAGCTCTTCTTCGCTCCCTGCTTTGGAGGATGAAAGGAGGAGGAAAGGTGGTTAATCCCAACAGCAGCAGCAGCTTCCGCGATTGACCTCTTAGGTCCGAGAAGTTTGGTAGATTGATTGGCCACGTTAAGCCTTCAAGCAGAGAGAAGGGGAAAAATGAAACAAATGCTCTCCTCGCAAGAAGGCAGAACGCGATCGATCGATCGGAGGTTGGAGGCTATTTTTTGGTGAAGAAAAGCATATTTTCGTTCAGCCTCACGTCATGATGGATTTAAATCATAGACATTAGCGAACGGAGGGACGAGTTTCCTTTTTTTGGGCGAAAGCATGCAAACGTACGCTCAAGTTTTTCGATCGGCGTTGATGTAACTTCTTCGCCCTCCGGGTGCGCTCGGGGCAGGAAGCCACGCCACAGCCAGCTGGAGTAAGAGGAAAACGGATAGAGAAAATGGTTGAAAATGAAAATCTTTTTTTCGAGTTTATTTTTAATGGTTTGCAGGAAAAGCGTCAATGGTAAGGGCATGGGATTTGAAAAACGATTCTGATGTTGTTCTCATGGTAATAGTTTCTAGGAAAGCGTTTGGATAATGGAATTGGGTGTGTGCTCTAAACCAACTCATTCTTCATGCGTATTGAAGTTATGCTTTTAAATTGATCGTATAAATCACATTGGTAGAGCGTGCAGTTCAATCTGCAAATCAAGCCACCATACACCACGTGCTAATTCGTCTGTTATGCACACGCATTCCGATGAAGAACGCTGGTGAATCATCAATTATTCAGCACTGTGTGGCAAAGCATCAAAGCCGATTAGAGTCTGTTTAGACCATGGTAGACGATGTCACTTGTATTAAGATGTTTGACGACGCTCTCTTGATTGTTCGTCCCAGGGGCGCAGCTGTTGTTTCTGTGAAGAGAAACGGGGCGTTTGTTTTAATTAGCGTTTGTCAAAAGGTTAAGTAACAGTGGGTCCCGTATTGGGTGATTGCAGTCACAAGATTCCCAGGCCACCCCTCAATAGAGTGGGCCTTGAGAGATATCCTACAGCAAGTAGGGCGCCAATGTAACGTGTTGCGAGGAGGTTGACGATGACGGCTGTCGATCATGATATGTGAGGCAGCTTGCCGGTCCGGGGTTTTAGTTTTACTAGCTTGTGGTTGAATTCTGAACTGCTGGACGCTAAACAAAGCATGGCGAATTGTTTGCATTGACCATATCGGGGAAGAAGAAACGCGGCATAGTGAGGAGCAAATTCTAGGAAGTGTCGTAGAAGATGATAAAATGGAAGCTGTTTCATTGCCCGTAAAGCATCTCTGTGCGTTGTCTAGTACCCATTTATCGTACGCCTTTTAAGATGAGCTTTGATAAATGTATCGATTGTCTTGTATCAAACAGGAAGTGATTTTAAAGCTTGACTATTTGTTTTGTTTGAAGTCAAGGAAGTTACACAACGAACGTCATTTTTACACTTTGCAAATACTTGCTATGAAACATCTTTAAGCAATTCGTTAGTCGGTCTTTAATAAACGACGATTGCAAAATTCCATTTAAAGGCTAATGGGACAAACATACTTGCTTGCTGGTATTGAGCAATGCCCTTCTGCTTACCAAAATTCTTCTACTAAAAAGAGCTGATTTGACATAACGCGCAACTGTAGGTTCAATGATTTTTACGGTTGGTCGAACCAATGAACGCGTACGCATTGATGGAGCTGAACAAATTGCGATCACGCTTGTTATTTGGGCTATAATTATTTGCATTGCAGCAATTCTTGGGTCAGCAGGTTTTCGATCTTTCATCGCGACGACAAACGGAACAGGAGGGTTATGTTTTTTGTTCACTTTTGTTACTTAAAAATGAGGAATTTTTGAAGTAATCAGAATACCAGTTTGTTTTCTTGAAATTTGTGTTGCTAGTGGCATAGTTTTTTTTAATCCTAATTAAAATATTCATTATAGTTTAAAATATAAGCGACGAGAAGCTCTCAGTGCAACATTCTAAAAATTATTTAGTTCAACAGCTGTTGGCGACCATATATAACATTCGTTCAGTTTGCCTACCCTGTGTGGTTTGCTGAGCATTATAACACAACGACTATACGCAATGCATATTGCATACTGTGTGGCGCTTAGCCTGAAACAGAACCATTTAACGCATCGAGTTATCTACACAGGAAAATAAATACGCAACTGATAGCATTCGTTAAAAATCTGTTTTACAGCGGAGCGTTACAGCACAACGACAATACGTAATGCACATTGCATACTTTGGGGCGCTTAGCATGAAACAGAACCATGTAACGCATTCAGTTTTCTACAGCGGAAAATAATAACGCAACTGACAGCACTCAATTAAAATTGTGTTTTTTCTCGGATTTTTTCTTTCTGTGCGGTTTGTGATGGAAGTCATATTTTAAACTTTGTAACGGATAATATAAAAATGAGTAAAATTAAATTACAATGTCGTAGTATTAAAGCATTTTATACTGAAACCGATATTTGTAAAATCAAGATGGCTCGAAGCGCCTAAAAGTATGCAATATGTCACACGTCAAAGGGGTAATTTTAATATTGATGTTAATTTAGCTTGATGTTAGCAGGAAGTTTGCAAAATAAATTTTATAAAAACGAAAAATAACATATTTTACTTCGTGTTTTTTGTAAAAAATTTGTTCAAATCATAGATTACTCCAGAATGAATGTTGATAATAGTAAGTCATTCAATATTTTTTCCACATGCAGTTTACTTATTCATTTTACTTCAATTTTTAATTAATATTCATATATAAATATGCATACGTTTCTACCCTAATCTCGTTCAGCTAGTTTATAGTTTCTGTCCCCCAATCCCAACCTGCTAGTTTCTAGAACGGCTCGTAGCTAGAAAGTTTCCTCCTTCAACTCGGCCAAGTTATCATACACGGGTTTTCCGCAAAACTGGCAGTGTTGAAAAGGAGGAAAGGTGAGATGAAAATAAAATAAATCAAACTAAAAGTCAGTCATAAAACACCTCCTCATCTCCTCGCTTCACACATTCCCCTTTGCAACATCTCAAAGGAAAAATCCAACCAAGAACTTGGTCTGAACCCGTATGGGGCTGGAACACGAGTCAACTGATGGTCATTTCACATTGGCCAACCGTTCCAAGCAGGCTCAAAAAGACGGGGCAATAAATTCACAACACATCAACATCAGGCGCAAAGAGGCAAACCATAAAACCTTAACCGTGAAGTTTTTCTTGCCATAATATCAACCTCGAATGTTGTGATTGCAAGTATCAGTGTTTCGACTTTGTCAAAGACCGGCTATCATTCGATACGGCTAATAGTTTTTTGTTGAACAGCGATTTGAGGTTAGCTTCTACTCCATAAATTATGCAAAACTAAAGTCACATTTTAAATTAGTAAGAGAAAATGAAGATGGCTCTAAGAGCTGTGCAAGGATTACGATGGTCGATGGAAATCAATAAAATCCTTCAAACCCTAATGAGAAAACCGAAAACTGGTTTGGAATGAGTGGGGTATTTGTTCGCAAACAATTTTTTATTCAACTCAACTTCATAAGTAATCCAACGAGCATGGTTTTGTGAAGCCCAAACAGCACACCAACATAGTGCAGTAAACGGCAACACACAGAGTAAAAATGCATTAAAAGCTTGAAACTTTCCGTGCGCGCCACGTTTTTATCAGCGACACGGAATCGTTAGCATTCAATACCTCATTAAGCTACACTCCACTGCCAACATGGGAAAGTGCAGGGTGGGGAGCCTGTTCTGTATTTACACAATGCTTACACGATCGTGCTGGGTATCGCAGGAGAAGGTGAAGGGATGTTTATGTTTGCGGCACCAGCGACCACCACCAAATGGCGACAAAAGGATAGAAGAAGAAAGCGTACCACCATCGCTGAACGTGTAATACAGAGCAAAGGATGCAACTTCAAAGCAATCGAGCACTGAAGTTTTCGATAAAAGCAATTGCTCCATTTATGCATTTTCAGGCAATGTTGCACGATGCATTTATGCTTTCATGTTTTACCTTTGGTTTTTGGATGCTGCTGAAAGAAATTCCTTCACATACAGTGTAAAAGAGCATTTTCTTGTTCGCTTTGAGTAACGATGAGCAATGTATACAAACACACCAAAAACAGGAACGTCAGCTGCTGCTGATGCTGCGGTGGCGGTGTGTTGTTGGCGCTTCCTTTTAGAAACACCGATACCGATGTCCAAAGTTTTGTCAGAAAACATATAAAAAGAGGGGAGGGGAGGGTGGGAAAGGGGGATAAGAGTCAGCAAAGAGCTCCAAAAGAATGCATAAAACGGGGATCGGGAAAAAGGGAACATACAAAAACGTGATTTTGCACTCGTGTTCGTGTTGCGTTCTGCTTTGTTGTCACGCTCCTATTTCCTCTCTTTCTCTCTCTCTCTCTTTAACTGAGGCGAAGAAAGAAGGTGGTGGAGAATTAAAATTATATGTTGCAACTTTCGCATCTCGCCCCGTTTACCTTACCATACTCAATCCCCTTTTAAGAAGCATAAAGCACTAGCGAGGTTTGCGTTCTGTCTCCATGTTCATCCAAGGCAAAGGTAAATGCCGATCCTTCGCACTTGACTGACACGATCTGCATACTATCGCTGGTGGTGTTTGGTGGATTTAGTCTTACCAGCTTTCCCGTAGCTTGCACGATCTTGGAGTCTGCCTGGAAGTGTTGCCTTGCTTTTAATCACAATTTATGGGGTACGGATCGTCGCCGTTGTGCGGTGCGGGATGATTGATGATAATCTTCTGGTCAGTGCGCCGGCAGCTCATCTGCCATGGGGCAAAAATCTTTCTTTTCAAGCAAAAACTAAAACCAAAAGCGAGGCCCTACATCGTGTTACTGTTTGTCTTTAGCATTGGATGGAGCTTTAGGAAGCGCTGGAAACAGCGCCAAAGAACGCACCAATGCGCCATCTTGTGAAAGTTGATCTTCCACACATTGGAAAGGATAAATCTCCGTTTCCCACATCTTCTCCTGTTAATAAGATTTTGCTTCTGCTGCGAACCTGTTATCGGAAAAAAGCGATCGTAATGTTTTATGAGCCGCCAAAGTTCAACCATTTGCTTGGTGGATGAATCCTTTTCCATCCCTTCCCTCTGGTTGGCAACAGACCAGCAAGCAGCATTCAAATCACCACCCGTCCAGTGAGGTTTGTCTCTTCCACCTGTTCCACCGTCTACCGCATCTTAATAAATATTGATTAGTCATGATATTTAAAATCCCTTGCGATTCGAAAAACAACAAAACTGCCATCCATTCCGGCTTTTTGTTTTGTGTTTTTGGTTTGTTGTGTCGGTCGAGTTGTTCCATCCATCACGGCTCGAGTCAAAAAAGTTCAGCAAGTTTCGGGCTATAAATCAGTTTTCAGCATCTCATCAAATCGATTAGTGGTAGCGAGAGTGGGGAGTCGTTGTTGTTGTGGTTAAACGTCGTTTTGCTTCTAGAATCTCGTGAACGACACGATTGCAAGGTTAACAGGTAGTGTGCAAAGGATGGCGTCAGAACCATCAATCTGTTGAACGGTGATTTCAATGCGACTCAAAGCGAGAAACCGTTCCGAAAGGTGTCAAAATCTGCAAGAACTTGTTTGTAAAAATAAAGTTTCCTTTGCTATACCGATGCCACATTTTCTGAAGCACTTCTCCTAATCGTTTGCAAAAGGTATATGATCAGGAGACACAGCATGATTGCATGAGACGGTTCCGAGGCTTCGAAGCTTCTGAAAGGTGTTGCCTACATGACACCCTCTTCAGAGAGGAATCTCACCAACAACAATAACAACAACGATCGAACAGAAAAGGAAAACGCAAACGACCTAGAATAACATATGCCCCTATAACAACACTTCAACCGGGCGCGGTTCCCTTTGACCGAGAGCTGGCGTTAAAATTTTTGACAACCATTGCTAATGGGAAACGTATTACACACGTAACCCAAGGTCTGGAGCAACCAGGCACGACCGTCCAGTACCAGTGCACCAAAAGCCCGCACGCTGGGAAGGAAAACGACCATCTTTTACAGCCTGCCAAACACCGGGGTTTAACCTTCGCAGAAACCGGGCAGGCGATCATGATCACGACTGACGTCGAGGGCGTAAGAAAAACATTCGAAGTAAGAGGGCTACGATCGATATGGTAAACACGGTGCGGATTGAAATTGGAGAATGCCTTCGCCGCTAGCAGCAAGCCGACTGATTACGGAGAGCAATTACCTTTACTGCCCGATAAAATCTGCTTTTCGCTTCGTCCAAAATCTAAAACATGATTTATGTCACGAACCTCCAAAACGGTATTACATTTCAATACTTTCCTTACTTCAAGAAGGTTTGCTGTTTTTTTGTGCTGCTTTTAATACATGCCTAACGGACGTGACTGGAATCGTCACGAATATTGGTCTGGTAAGATCGGCCGTGAAATGATAGGTAAATTCCAAAGCGAGTGAAAAATGGACATCGTCGGCACGATGTTCGACGGCTGCCGCTCTTGTGAGTGACCTTACAAAAGTGAAGACTCTGGTTCCTAGATAAGAGGAGGATGACCTCCAACCAAAAAGGTTTTTGAAGCTAAGGGCGATATGGGATCGAGCTTTTGTTACCGCACTAAAGCAATATCGCCGATAGAACACGCTTCTAAGAAACATTCTACTTCGCAGTTTAAAATTACCGACAAAAGATCGTGACCAGTTCATTGACTTTCGCGATTGAAAAATAAAAAATTCCGGCTAGGGAGAATGAAAAGAGATGTTGACATGCAGTTCATTGGACCGTTTGTGTATAAAGTTGATGAAATGAATATGCATGGGTAATAAAGTTTCAAGAGAATAAGGTAATCGCTCAGCATTTCTAGAAGCTGTCTATACTGATCTTGTGTCATTTTCTTGCTTTTCTTTATTTATCAAATCATCTTACCAGCAGGCAACAGATATTGACTTTGGCAAAACGCCATCTCAAAGACAGCTAATATTTACCAAAACAATCACATAGCATTAAAATCCTGCTGGCATCCTTCTTGGTTGTGTTTGATTCTGCATCGATCGTTTTGTACGATGGAACCTGTTTGTGATTGAAGGGGGGGGGGGGAGCTTTAGTGGCTCAGGTTCAAGCACGATCGCGCCAAAAGCTTAGCTCTTTCAACTCTTCTGCACTTCATCAACGTCAATGCGGGATGGGAAAGGCGTGGAAGGAGAAGTGGGTGAATACGAATCATTTGTAACATTTTTAACAAACGTCCTTTAGCGGGACGAAAAGTGTAAAATATACAAACATGGTAACGAATGAACAGGATAGCAACACTAAGAGAGCGATAGAGATAGCAACGCCGTGGAGCAAGTATAATAAATGATTTTTCATAATTATCTTCCGCTAATGGCTTTTGCACTTCACCTCACCTAGCGAGGTGGCTGGGTGGTAAGGTGGGGGGAGAGAGTTTTGTTATCCGTTTACCGATTCTTGGGTGATATGTTGTACTCCAATCGAACCGATCATCGTTTAGATAAATCGCACCGTTTCATGTCGAATACACAGACCCGTACGTAGCGTTAACGACTTTACAGCGCAGTTTCTTCCAACTCTCTGGAGATCGATGCCGAAAGCTGGCAAGTCGAACAAAAGGCGCGAAATGTGAAGCGTAACGCTTTTCCAATTTTCTAACCCCATCATGATCTTTGTGATGATGAGATTCGTGAGGGTCTTTTTTTATTATCAACGCGAAAGGCGCTAGGGAGAGCTCCTCCAGTTATGTGTAAGGGTCAATATTTATTTGAGAAATGATACACGCCGAGTATTTGATGCGATGCCGCACAATATTCAAATTTGTTTATCTCTGGCCTGGGACGATCGTAGCACACTATATTGAGATGATGTTGCAGAATAACGAACGAATAAGATTATTCCTTCTTACTGTACATTGAGTAGGAAGGATTCGTGGACGAAGATATTGCTCAAGTCAACAACCAAATAACTGAGCTAACGAGACCAAATTTGATGTTCGAGGGGATATAAAAATAGCGCAGGTACAAATAATCAAAACGGATAACACATACCATTTTTAGAAAGGAAAAAAAAGGACAAACAAACAGCTCCCTAGGATCAGGTGCTGTTGCGCAGCATGCAGCAGGACACAAAGCGCACACAATGCGCATGGGACAAAAGGTGTTGAATAGAGAAACGATCCTTTTCTTGAAGGATGCTGAAGAAAGGAAACCTTCCATTTTAAAGCAGAAAAATTCTTTTTTTTTCAGGCAGAACTTAAACTAGGTTGGCTTCCTTTATTCATTTTGCCATCGCACTAGCAATAATAGAAGGATGTAAGCGATTCCATGATCTTGATTGAGGTTTGACTCGATCTCATCTCGCGCTGCGATGATCTCCAGGATTAGTGAGGACAGAAAACTGATTATGTTTTTTTTTTGTGCCGTTCCCTGTATCCGTTGATGGGTTCAAGAAGGATGTTAAAGTGGAAATGCTTTTTAATCTTTAAAATACAATTTTTGCGTTTACTTTTAAAAACTCATTTACGATATCAACTTGTTTGTACTGCTTCTAACTGTTTTTTTTTCTTTCTAAAGAACTCGCTTACCTCTTCAACTAAAACTCAAACGAAACCTTTTATCATATTTGTTGTACCCGTTGCTCAAGCGAGATTCGACATCATTAGCATTTGGCAGGCTTTTATGCAGTTATGTGGCGGTCCTATCGAATGTACGGCCATTTCATTATCGATCCAGCTGACGTTTGATGGGCCCTCCTTCTCGCGCAAAGCCTGTCAAAGCTGGCTCCAAAAAGCTCGAGATGAGAAATACCCCTTCCCGAGCGGAGTCGCAGAGATGCCGCCATCTCTCAAGATGGAAACCAAGTTAACACACCAACACACACAAACAGCAAACAAAACCACACGGCCCTGAGCAGTTCTGACGAGTCAGCAAAGATTGACCGGCGATAGACACGACTTGGCTAGGCGGTAACAATTCAGAGCCTTTTGCTGAGTGGAGCCTGCCATCGTGCGATGTTTGATAAGCACGCATTGTGTGCTTTTAGCTTTCCACTTAATAATAAATGCCTCCTTTTTTTGGAGAAATAAAAAAGGGCTTTGCCGTATGCAGAAGACGATTGAACACACTTGATTGAAGTTGAAGATGAAGTGAGGGAGAGGGACCATCAGTTTTGATGCCTAGACCATCACACACTCGTACACCTGATGGCAGATAGGGTCGAACCCTGATAGCCCTTTTGATTTTACTCCTTCCCCATTCTCTGTTTTGTGTTGTTTTGTTCCAATCTCCGTGCCCCTAGCCTTGTTTGATGCTGAGCTAGAAGATTCTAGCACTGTTGCGCTTGTGTTTAGAAGCGCCTTGTTGAGCCCTTTTCTATTCGCCTTGTTTTTGTATTTTGTATTGCCTTTTTCCTCCTAAAAATAAAGTTCTCCACTGCCCATGAAAAATCTCCCACACCCGTCAATCGTCTCGAGTGGCAGAAACGAGCTGACCCCGGTCAGATTTACAACAATCAATAACAACATTCGATGCAGTTACCAATGAGGAATCGACGGGAAAATCTTCTTTTCCCGAGCCATCTTTCACACCTTTTGCCTTCGCTGGATTGGGTTAGAGGTTTTCGGTCAGGCCTTAACCTCTCGGTATGTGCAACGCAAACGGGAGTGATTAATCGATTTTTCCTTCAAGGTTGCCGTTTTTCACCCTTCCCACGTGCTGCCCTTTATCTCATCCCCAACCCAGTTGCCCAAGTTGGACGATACCAAAGCGGGGTTAAACACAGATGTTACCAACTACCAGCAAGTGTGTGTGTGAGAGAGAGAGAGATGCGATCGATCGAAAGCAAAACTCAAAAAACACATTGCAACAGTAAGGTATACCAAACTGCTAGGCTGGAAAGGATTGATCGAGTGATCGAGACTTGGGAGATTTTAAATTTATATGAAAAGCGTGAAAACGCTGCCCAAAAGCAACTCACCCAACGGTGTTTGGTGCGTGTTTTTTTTTGTTCAGGGTATCTTGCACTTGGGAAATTAAATGGTCGCTCAATGGAATGTAATTGGTGGCGAGAGGCCCACAATTTTTATTCCACACCCTCGATTGAAGCAAGAATAACAGATGGTTTCACACACACACACACACACACACACACACACACACACACACACCAAACGCTATAAGTAAGCTTGATTAGCTATCAAGGTCATAAACGGTTAACATAAAAACACGAGGCACACGAAACTTAATGAGTTTCAATGTAGGTAACGATTTTATGCACATTTTATTTGCTTTGTAGCTTTTCTTTTTTCAAACATGACGCTCGAACGGGGCCCCGTTTCCTATTCACCGTAAGGTAGTAGGTGTGGCTCCATCGGCTATGCAAACCATACGGTGCATGATTGAGTGAATTTATAACCATTACCGCCCTATGCAGGAGACTGGTA
The DNA here is from genome assembly GCA_000349165.1 of Anopheles christyi. NCBI lineage: Eukaryota > Metazoa > Arthropoda > Insecta > Diptera > Culicidae > Anopheles > Anopheles christyi. The sequence goes on along the minus strand of KB702515.1, from coordinate 6,715 downwards.
ATGGTGGCTAGTTAACGCGTGCTGTCTAGATGCCAAGCCCTGTGAAGATATGCAGTCACAATGAATATGACAAAAACCAACAACGACACAACTTCACAATGACATTAAATACTTCGGCAGTGTTTGAAATCGTCCCAGCATCTTGCGTGAAAACAAATCGCTCATTAATCACTCGCCGAATCGAACCGAAGCTTTCTTTTGTGCCGTTTGAAAAATTGTTCGCCGCTTTTTACGGAGCAGTAGAGCAATCTTTCCCGGTAACACTTCAATGCTAGGCACGCATCAACCTTGTCCTGATCTTGTGTGGATGTGTGCGGGTGTATGTGCATAGTTTAAGTAAAACATAATATTATCCTATCAATAACGCAGGCATTCCAAGCGCTGGAAGTATTTGAGTGCCAGCATTCCAACCAGTTAAAGTCTTCACATGTCGGCCATTAATCGGGCAGAGAGCAAATATTGAGCGAAGTTCAATATTTGTACCCATTTTCGGCGTGCGCACCGTGCTCGAAGTATTTAGCGACGGGCAATCAGTGTGCGCCCGGGAACTTACAACACTGCCTGGTACTGTTTGTTCCCGGCCCTCTGCCCAACTGCTCGTCTGTGGGAGGTACCGGTGTCTCGCTAGTACAAAGACACACGAGCGCTGACGTCTAATGGATGCTGCGATCGCCAGATACAGCGGAGCCTACGATGCTGGCAGGCTCTTGGGAGATTTCATCGAGGAAAAGAAAGAAAGAAAGAAAAAAACACGAGCAAAACGTTTAACAAAACCTATATCCAGGTTGAAAATAGAGAAATCATGAACTATAAATTAACTGGTTCGAATTCCGGAGAGCGTGAGAGGACTAAAGGGTCCCCTTCGATACATTTATTTCTGTTTTCTTTGCTGTGGTCGATCGATGATCTTCGTATCGGGACTATCGTTTTGTTTTCGTTTCATAATTAAATGCTTTTAATTTATTTTCGAAACACGCTTCACAACCCCTAGACCTGGCCCTGGTATGCTTCGTATAATGTGGGCGCTGCCAGGTGAAATGCTAGCAAAGCAAAGCTGTCTGTAAAGTTTGAAGTTACCTTTCCTAGGATCCCAGTGGGGTAGATCGCACCCTAAACCGAAACTGGTTTGATGGAAGCTTTGCGTTTCCAAGCGTTTTTGGCCAAACAGGTTAAGCATATCAGATAAAATAGCCCTAGAATATGTATATGAGTGGCGCGTGATGAGATTGTAAGCGTTTCGTTTTCCACCCGTACTGCCAGACACCCGCTTGTTGGTAGGTGTTTGCAGGACTAAGGGCCTGAAAGGGCTGGACGGGAAGGGATGGTTTTTAATCAGAATCTGGATTGTGGTTTGTGGATAGTGAAGATTGATTCTACGATATTAAACGCAATCAACGTTATGACGTTGGGGAAATATTTGGTGCAGGCGAGTTTTGTATCCCGTAGGTCTTGGATCAGTAGGGACTAATGAAGTAACAGTGCGTTTATTAGGATCGCTTAAAGATGTCGAGCTAAAGGGATGCGTATTCATGAGCCCTTCCGAAGGTTCTGATGAGTTTAATGAAAAGGGTGAAGAAAACGGGGAATATGTATCACTTGACAGATGAATAGGGAAATATCGTTAACTATGCAACAAAGAATATTCAAACGATACATTTTTTCTTTTTATACACCAAGTAAATATCCACGTTTCATTCCTTTAATTTGCGTTAAATTCTTATTGTTTTCCATTATTAATTCATTATCTAATATGTTTTTTTTCTCAATATCAGTATAGTTTACAGTATTTGTTTACTGTTTTACTCTTATTGTGATTGACTCGAATTTTTGTTGAAATATCTGTATTTCGTAATTGAATTCATATATTCCATTACATGCTTCACTTTTTATTCATAAGAAAATCTTTTTAATTGTCATCAGTATTTTTTTAATTTTGACCATTACTTTCTATTCTTTAGTTTTATTTTACTACTCTTCTTTCATCACATTTTGCTCTTCTGCTCTATTCTTTCCTCTTTAAATTTTCGATGGTTCTATGCTGTTTTTTTTTAAGTGATCAATGTTATTACTTAATGGCGCAAACCTATGTAATGCGTTCAGCAAACTACTCGATGCTTAAGAGTTTTTTTTATTCATATGTGTATTTAAACTTCATTTGAATGTTTATTTTTATATTTAGATTTAAACTTCAGATAAAAAAGACATTCTTTACATCAACTATTGTGAATGTTAAAATTGTTGTTTGTCAAATCCCCCACTAGAAACGAACCATTTTCAAACACACTATCAAAGCACACCTCCTAAACAAGCAACTAAAATATCCCACCTTTGTCGCAGTGTGCTGGAAAAAATTGATCAAACATGCTCACAACACATTCCCAGCGTTCCTTTTGATTTTGCCGTCCACCTGTACCGGCCACTGACGCTGCCACTTTCCACCTGTACACTTTGCCAGCGTTTCCACACGCCTCCCATAATTGCCGCGTGCATTACAACAATTTTACCCCCTCCTGACACTCCGCGAGCGAATTAGTGGGTGAGGATGGAAGTAACAATTTTCTGTAAACGGCGGAATGGTACCGTACCGGCAAATTGCCACCATGTCACAACATCACCCGCACCGACCTTAATTCGAGCGCGTTGTGTTACCGTAGTTTCCGTTAGGTTTATGCACCTTCCCTTCGTTGCAAAAGTTAGGTTCAAATGCAGTTTAACGTCGTTTTTTTCTCTTCTCTCCCTCGTGCAGTCACAGCCCAACATGACACTACACAACATAAATCGGATTCCGATTAAATGTGTTGCAAATCTCATCCCCATTTCGTATCTTATTGCCACCATTCTTATGCCAGTATGGTTTTTGTATTTCGTACGAGAACACTGTGAGGACAAAAAATCAACTGTAACCGTACTGCTGATACGACAAGTTTCATAATATCCGGCGATGGCGTCGGTGGTCGCGGCGGTCCGTCCACAACTCCCAGACGTGCCACTCACAAACACACACACCTCTGCCGTCTTTCTTTCCTTCACCTTCTGTGTAAAAAGACTGTTTTGTTTTATATCTCGATTAAATTACCAGTTCGGTGCGAAACAACGGGGCCCTTTCAGTGTTCACCTGCAACGTTCGTTTTCTAGAAACAATTCCACTGCTTTTTTTTGCCTTCTGGCAGACGTCTTGATTGCAGCCAATACAATATGCGCTTACCAAGCAAAACTGATCCCGGGTGCAATCTGTTCGGAAAGTATGTATAATTGATACCTCGTTGCAGTTTACAGGAACATATCCAATTTTTTTTTGTAAGGGCCAAGCAAACACATTACAACAAATTTGCTGGATGCAATAAAACGATAAACCTTTACAGTTCTGTTTATGCTCCGGGACGATCCTGATGACGATGGGCATAGCACTATTGACTACGAGGGTGTGTGTGTGTGTGTTAGTAAAATTTGCATCTTTTATGATTCACTCTCAGCCTTTTTCCAGCACGGTACGGGCGCGTTCCTTGATACCTCAATAAAAGTCACCTGTTTTACTGCAGTCGCCCCTGAGTTCGCCTCTTCAAAGCAACAGGTTGATGGGATGAATGTTTTCCTCTTACCTTTCTCCACCGAACATGGAACAATAAAAGCGATTCGGTAAATGTACACGCACTTTTTCACTACCCCCAAACTACTCGTTTTAAGCGAGTTGCCAGACGGTGTTTGAAAAAGCAGCAGCTCGAAGCTCCCGTCAGCCATCTGCACTGAACAGCTCAGGCTATGGGTGCGAAATGATGTTACCAATTGGCAAATCGTACAGCTTACAAGCTGTCAAAAGCATGACGGTTTTTGAGCGAACGATTAAGTCATTACCTTTTCCGCCCTTCGCCTTGCATCTTCGACTTAGCAGTGGAAAAAAAGTAATGTAAAAAAAAACAGCACATTATGCACCGTACGCCGTAAAAAGTGTTTCTATTTTACACGTGAAAAGCGGTGAAATGCGTGAAAATTTGCACTCTCAATTTAACTTGCCATTGGGCGAGGAAATATGATGATTGTGGGCCCAATTTTACTGTTTAAACAAGGAACTAACCTTATTTTTTTCTCTGCTCTTTTCTTTCTTTCACAGGTGAGCTGCCTTTTTTATGCATTTTCCATCTGAATATTAAGATAGAGAGTTATGCGAAAATGATCGGACAACTAAATTGGTGAGCTTGTTCGAGAAGAAATAACTGGGGTATAATATACAGTGGAATCATTTTTTGAAAAGTATTTAAATATAGGCATTAGATAAGGCATAAAGAGTACTAGAAAGATAATGTCAACAATCTCATGTTCAAAACAAAGCATCGGATATTCAAAAGGTTCTTCCTAACCAAACCTCTCTCGGAAACTCGAGCATACACAGTTCACAACATCAAACAGCTTTAAATTGAGATATTTGGTTTGAGCCATTTCTAGACTATATGGCTTATTCACCATTGAACGAACGGCTAAACTTTAAGTCAAAGTTAAAGCATTCCATCTAATTACTTAAATTTCTCAAATTTTACAACTCCTGATGACTTGATAGAATAAATTAGAGAGAGAAAAAACAACACTACAACACTGACTCAATCTGTAACCAAATGCCTCTGATAAAGGGAAAATCTAGTGTTCCCATGAAATGTCGCCCCCTTTTTTTGGACTTGAAAATCCACTCGCCAATCTTCGGCAAACATTCTTCTGCACATCGACCAACCGAGCAGACACAAGCGAGCGTTGAAACGTGAGATCCCGTTGATGCTCACTACTCATTACCATAAGCTGGCCTTTTTTCGCCGTTTCGCTTTATCATCAAGTCAGATGTTGGTCCGTTTCGTTCCCTAGTTCGGCGACAACCAAATATAAACGATCAAATGGCCAGCCAGCCTGCCAGAAAAAAAATGGGCAGGTGGAACTTCTAGCCAATGAGTTGTTTGCTAGAATTCTGAAGCTACAAGAGGGTGGTAGAAATTAAAATGTTTCACCACTACCACCTCAACCCTTTCTTCAGCTTGCGTCACCAACCAAAAGGGGGGACGATTAAAATCCATAGCGCTCCTTTCACGCTATCAGCAAACCGTAAAAGCTCGAAACCACCACGAAGCATCTAGCCTCTAATCGGTCGACTCGACTATTCAGCCACGCGAGAAATGATTCCCACATTGACAGGCGTGTAATATGAGCCTTTTTCTGTATGCGTTTCGCTGTGTCTGTTTCGAAAGGCTCCAACGAATTAGTCGCCATATCGGGGCGGTAGATTCAACCCCAAATGAGGCCGGGCCATTCCGCCTGGCTCACTCTCCCACCAACGATTTGTTTCCACCCGAATACACTCAAACCTGTAAAACCGCATCTCCAAAAAATCGGTTCACATCTCCGAACGTGTCCTGTGTGTTGTTGGTCGGTTTTGTGCAGAGTGACCGCAGCTTCGTAACGTGTGCGATCGTTTCGACTAATTTGTTCCGACAGTGTGAACAATAAACGGAGGAGAGCCCTGTGTATGCTCTTTTCTGCCGCATTCGGCACATTTCTGTGGGGTCATTTATGCACTCTTCGCTGTTCTCTTTGCCGTTTGTCCAATGGCTCATGTTTGACAGTTATGAAAGTATCACGAGTACATAACGGCCATGAAACACCTGAGAATTGTCGCATTGTAAGCAAACTAAGCAGAAGCCCCTAGAAAGGTTTAGTGGGACTTTTTCTATAATGTGATCGATGTTAAATTATTTCGTTTCCTAGGGATTATGCAGAAACGCTTTCAGTGGACACATTTTTGAATACAATCTTCTAGCAAACGGATTCTTTACATTAATTGCTCCCGGTTGTAGCGCGTCATAAACACACGGCCGGTATAGCTTCTTTTTAGGGCCGAATTTACCATCGGACCTTTATTACTACTTTCCATAAATTAACATTAGCCTTAGCTAATCACTCAAACGCTGATAAAGCGTTCCACAATCACCTGACACACATTGAGCCGGGTCTAAACTTTACGATCGCGCACAAGCAGAAGAGACCGTTCTGTGTCATCGTCCATCTTTTCTACACGAGATGAGCGCCGGTGGAAGATTTCTTTCTCATGCGGCCTGCGACTAATTAATTCCATTTCAGGAGGTTCCAATGAAAAATTCCTACCAACAAAAAACAATCCCCCCTCACACACAACTTCAGCCTAAAAACTGGCCGTTTTATTTCCAACGCAGAAGGAAGCCTCCCGATCATGATTTGTGTGGTATAATCGTATTCGCTATGCTTTCAATGCGAGAAGTTTCGTGAAAACACCCGGCCAGGCTTTATTGGGCTGCAATATTGGAAAGGAGCAGACAAAGAGAGAGAGAGAGAGAGAGAGAGAGAGAGAAGAAAAAAAGGGAAGCAAAATACAAACGCGCTTTGCCCATATATTGGCAATATCGTTTTGCACAACAAAACTGCCATTCGGTTCCACGTTTGCATATTCAACATACCGCCTCGGTGGCTTTTGGGGGTTTCGCGTTTCGTTCTTCTACCGATTCTTGAGTCTTCTCTGGACCACCCCGCTAAAGCTTGCTTGATCCTTCGCATCCCATCGGAGCAACCTGTTCGTTCATCGTGGAGCACGAGTTTTTTTTTTTTCTTTTGTTGGTCGGAGGACAATTGAGAAACGGTCATCGCGCGGACAGGTGATTAAATAACACGTTCTACACGGTGATAAAGCCCACAAAAAACAGCCACC
>KB702504.1:0-22875 GCA_000349165.1 Anopheles christyi | reverse complement strand
TATACACACTCACATGTCCAGGCACACTGGGGTGGGGTATTTCATTTAAATTTCATGCAAATCTAGTAAAACAACTCATAACACTAATGAAACAAACAAAAGGATGAAAAAACGAAAAACGGAGAGGGAAAGAGTTAAATGCAACCCACTCAAGGTCCAGTAGAACACACGTGGCCCATGTTGTCGGTCGATGCTTTTCTAAGCTTTTTTTTTTTTTGTTAAAAAAGGAGAAAAATACATACATCTCTATTTCATATCGCTGTGCATTCGCCATGTGTGCTTCAATTTCAATTTATCTATCAATTATTCATATCATCATACCGTGGCCTACCCGCGCTTTTCTACAGAACCCTTCCATTCCCTAACTGATTGCACTGAACAACGAAAGGCAAAACCAAAGTGCCCTACGACCCAACCCACACACTGATTGGGATTTTTTTCAATGAAAAACAAAAAAACAATTTTGCTCACTTCAACATTCGATTGCCGACACTGGCAAGGAAATGGCGCAGGATACAAAAGAAAGAGTCTAACCTTTCGGTTTGATTCGATTCGGGACAACCGCACCAAGGATTGGTTATAGGACCATCGAACGGGTTAACATATGTTTCTATTTGTATTGCGTATAGGCCAGGATACCAAAATAAACGCACATACACACACAAGTTTCTATTGGGAGAAAACGGGTCTTCGGAACAACAGCAAACCGGAAAGGGCATTGTGCAGCACTACAATATACAGCTCAAACAAGCTTCCCCAATTTTTGGCCTTGATTTACGATCGTTTTATAAAATTAAATTTATAAAGGTCCAAATGATTATTGTTCTATCAAACACAAAAGTTAAACTCACCCAAATGTATTCATTTGTTCGATGATTTCATTGAAACCAATTAGTTTATTTTCACATCACTTCCAACGATTAGATACTAACAACATGTTATGCTCTCCAAATAACACGCAGCCCCTCCGATAGGCTAGTTTCAAGATTGTACTACTGCTTTTCCCTCAATAAAAAAAGATCTCAAAAACCAAACACTCCAACGCTTATCCGACCTACTTGTCTTCTTAAACAATGCACAGTCATTTTTCAGTCTACAAGCTCCTTTCTATCCTGCGCTTGCTTCTCCTGCTCGTTCGGAGCTGGAAAAAGATTATTTTTCTTCCCATTATCCTGCTCCCCCTCGGATGGAGATGCGCTGGGTTTTGAACAGTTTTCCGGCCCTACAGTGGAGTTCACATTGCGCTTCAAGCGCATTGCTAACAGATCGCGTTTCCCTGCCTTTGCTTCTTCGGCAGCATTCTCCACCTTTGGTTCCGGCTGCTTCTTAGCCGGTGCAACTTCAGCCGGTACTTCAACCGGTACCTCCACCGGTAACGGTGGCAACGGGATGTTTTTCTCTTTGATCTCATCAACCGGTGGTTGTTGCAGTTTGGCTTCACCAGTCTCGCTCGGTTCCTGCACACTGCCAACCTTTGCATTTGCAGCCATTGCTTTCGTATGTAGCAAATCTGCCCGATTTTGTGATGCTTGATTACCACCTGCTACCGGTGGTAATGGTGGCTTGTTTTCTTGCCATTCACTGTCTTTCCTACTTTGTTTACCTTCCTGTTCTACGGTCTTAGCGATTGCTTCAGTCACTTGTTCCGCGGGTATTTCACCTTCCCCTGCACCCTCGACCGGCAAACGATCGACGTCAGGCGGTAAAGCATTCCGCTCTCTGTCCACCGTACCGTTTCCAGCTGCATCTCGACCTGCTTGCAATATTGTTTTATTGTTTCCACCGGCTTTGAGTAACTTCACGATCGGATCGCTAGGAATCTTTGCTCCGTAATCTCTTTTCCCACCAGCATCCGGTTCGGGAAGAACGTCTTTCGCTGCAGTATTCACGTTACCTCCTTCACCCTTAGCCTCTTCTAGCGACCCTATGCCAACCTTGTTCTCCGCTATTTTCCCCACAATCTCGTCCAGCTTCTTCAGCACCAGCTGTTCCGTTTCTTTGTTTTTCTTCACCAACTCTTCCTTGATGTTTTCCACCTCGGCTTCGAGTACCTTTTTCGCATTCTTCAGCTCACTTATTTCCTTCGCTATCTGTTCCTTTTCCTCTACCGCTATTTCGTGCTCCTCCTTCAGTATCGCCTCATTATTGATCGCTACGCGTGAGTCTGTGTGCTGATGCTCTCCGGCGTTATGTTCGGCGTTGGATCGTTCCAATGGTACGCTCTCGGGCACCGACTTCTTAAGCTCCACCTCGACAGCTGCAGACTTTTCTGGCTTTGCCTGTACGGCTTCCTGTACCGGTTGTTCTATCTTTGGTATTACCTTTTCCGTTACAGCTTCCACCGGCATCACAGGTGGTGGGACCGGTGCTTGAGGTTTGGAATCACTTGTCACTTTTGCGGGTACGGGTGGCTTACCCAAGAGCTTTTCTAGCGCTGCCGGAGTAATGGTAGGTTCATGCAGTCTCTCCGGCGTACGATCGATGGCCTGCAGATTTGCGTACGTTCCTAGCACCATTATAATGAACCCAAATGCAATCATTACCTGGGCGAGCTGCTTTTCGCTTATGTTTGTTTTGCAAATCGTCATATAGCAAGCGGCCGGAATAATAAGACATATTGCCACACCGATCGTTGAACCTACCAGCCCGATCACCACCTCGATCGATGGTATGAGCAAACCGAACACAAGCGCCACCACAACGATCGCAATCGTTAGCGGTCGGAACTTGGACTCCGGTATGTACATGTGGCCGTCAGACGCACGCTTGTACAGCAGCGAGTAAAGGCTCACCCGGCAGGGGAAGATCGCGAGCGGAAAGCTAAACGCGACGGACAGCACAAATCCCATCTTGATGATGTCACTCGCAAAAGATGGTGTAAAATCAACGAGAATGTTACCGGAAAACCGGTGCCCGTTGAAGGCAACGTACCCGAAGAATCCGATCGCTACGTAGATCATCGTGCAGATGTTGGTGGACTGCCGGATGACACGACTCATCTTATCTAGCGATGTGGTAGGCATGGTAGCATACACTTCAAATATTTGCCTGGAAATAACAGTTCGGATAAAAGGTTAATGTTAATTGTTGACGATGCCACCTATAACGAGGCACTTACATTTGACAGGACAGGGCCATGGTAAAAATCGGCATACACTGTAATATTCCACCCCAGTTCCATAGATCTAACCGGTCGAACCAGCCGGTGTGTTGAAACTTTTCGCTAGATTCCGAAACAACCTTCAGCACCAGGCAAAGGTAGAATCCTAGCGAGGCGGTACAAACTGACGCTAGGCTGTCCACGTTTCGCAACATTCCTAGAGGAATGATGCATACGATAGTGACTGCAATCATAACCCATGTTCGAAGCCCGTCGCTTTCGCGCATTGACAATATTTTCGCCGTTATTTGGGGACCAAGGTCACCGACCACGACGAAGTAGGCAATGCACGTGCCCAACAGGTAGCCAACGACGCATAGCTCCACGAGTAGTTTCCCAGCGGAACCGAACGCATAAAAAGCTGAAAGCAGTGTACACCCCGTTAAGCTGATTGATTATAAGAACAATAAAGTTCTAGTATTGAAGGTTTTTACCTATTTGCTCAAAGTTTTTGCGTCTTGAAATTATTGCCGATTTTACCATGTAGCTGCACACCAAACGAGTAACATAGCTGCTGAGTAGTAGAAGCACTATCGAAAGCACAATTCCACACTGAAATTGGAACAATAAAAAAGAACGTCATGAAAAGGAAAAAGAAACTGTCGTACATCCCCATTTTGATGATCGCCACCTTACCTTCTGAAAGCAAAAGGGCATAGAAAGAATGCCCACACCAATAATACTGTTTGTGAGCGTGACCGTTTGCACGGAGTTCGTTTCCATCACGCACGATGTACACTTTTCCGTTTCATTATTTCTTCGCAAGAAACTGCTTATTTAGTTCGATTCTTTACACAATTGTTTCGTGAGGAAGAGTTTGTTTGCGTACGCGGCGATTCAGAAGCAGTACGTGTTGTTTGTTTTGAAAATAGCGCTTTTGAAACGTCAAATCGCCCAAGGTGTTCGTAGCAATGGTAATCCGGTTAAATATTTATTAGCCACCCTGTGGATTATTGAGAAAATCCACGAGTAAGTTTTTTTTCGCGTAATATCCTCATGATTGCATGGACAATTCTTGTAAAATCGTTGTTTAAATTGCTTGAGTCTAAATTTCAATTATCTTTCAAACATAAGTTACTAATCTCAAATTATTGTTATCTATAACTGCTAATTTAAATTCCTGCCTGAATATGAATTTGGTAACGGTTTTTTCTTTTGTTCGCAAATTCTGTAAATCCATGCATGGCAGTTCTGCAACATACGCAATTGTTCTCGTTCGCATCTAGATGTTATTTCATAGTTTAGTGTTCAATAAGTAGAATTCGCTCGTTTTAAGCCAAATAATTATCAAAATGATGCGAATAATTGGGGTACATGAGAGAAAACGCAATCCGAAAAAGAATTAGATTGATTACTCAATGGTTTATCGCTGTGTTTCCAGATAACCTGCACCACAGAAGATGGTACGCAAAAAACAATACTGGTCCGGCCTTCGATCGCCCTGCTCAACGTTACGGCCCGTAGCATCCTGCCCTGGTTCTTCAGCCAGGCTATCCCGCTGTTTGGCGTTATCGCGGAAAACTCGGTCTCAGTTCGTGTGAAAACGTCAATGGATCCTTTTCGGCACCTTCGCCGTCCCAAGAGTGCTCCCTTCGACGGTAAAGGATTTACGCTTCAGCGCAGTGTTCGGCACGGTGGAATTGTACACGTAGATGGCGTTATGAAAATTTCCATCGATGAGTTTAATCTTCTATGTCCGGGTCTGTTTTACGGAACTGCTTTGTATCCTAACCTCAATCTGCTGCTCTCACAACGACGCTTCCGCCAGCACGTCGTTAGTCCGGTGATGCTTTGGAGCATCCTGTCCGATTGTCTGTTCTGCCGACAGTATAACGATCGACAGCGAACCGGAGACGACTTTAAGATGGTAATGCGACGAAAATATCTTGCCACCCAGCTGAAAGACTTCCGGCCTATGATAGCAGAGCTAGAGGAACGACTGAAAGAGACGAATCAAGTTGATCAGTTGAAAAAGTCGCTGCAGCAGATGATTGCCACCGTACATTCTCGGCAAGCCCTGCAGCACATGGATGAGGTTAAACAGCTACAACGGATGTTAGCATCCGTATCTAAAGACAAAAAACTGTTACAAGCAAGTCGATTGCTTCATCCTACGGACACAATCATGGAAATGGTGCAAGAAATTGTTGCATCAAATCTAAGTGTAATGACCAATGAGCTGGAAAACATGCTGGACCTGTTCCTCGCGGAATTAGTTGAGCTGCGTTCACAATTAGAAGTGCAGCAATCGTTTGAAATATCGCTAGAACAGCTGAATGGGAATGCCAACGAGATGGAGGACATGTTCAATCGATTGGACGCATTACCTTCGCTGGAGTTTGAACTGGAAAGTGCACGGTGTGCGGTCGAAAACAATAATTCGTTGGTGCTCTTCACCAAACTAGACGATGCAAATGATCGGCAGCTATATATTAAGTATGCTTCATTTGACTAAAATGAGCAGTATTTTATCACTGATTTCACTTCCATTTCCAGCAATCTTCGAACCCACAAGCAAATCCTGATGACTGATATCCGTTCTGCCCAAGAGCACGTGGAACATGCCGCCATCGAGAAACAAAAGTTTATTGAAAATCTACAGATGATAAAGGGTATTTATAATGGTAGTACACCGACCAACGATCCACGCCTCGATGACATTTTAATTCAGCTACAGAACAACATCAATGAAATTGTGCGAGTGACGAACGAAATGGCTAACCTTGAAGACAGCATTATGAATCTCCAGAAGAATATTTGGCATGAGTATGCAGCCATCAGTTCGGTTCGTTTTGCCGAGCTTGTCTCCATTGCAGCGGTAAAATTTATCGTGGAGGAGGAACAGCTAGAAGCAAATACTCGTGCAGACTTTCTCGGTTTCATCTATGATCGTGCACTGGAGACTGGCATTAGTGGAAAATGGATCGAAGCATTATCTTGCACTGCAATATTTAAAACGCTGAACAGTGCTTCAAGGGTGAAGGAGCAATTCGAACAGCTGCACACTGGTGTAGCGTTCCAGTATGTCGTATTGAGTACACGTTTGCGAACAAGTTTGAACAGTTTGCTTCGTGACGTTGTACCACAAGTAGCTATCGGTGCGAACTACGAGGATATGGTGGAAAAAGTCAGCAATGTCGTTCTACATATAGTAGGCCATCTTCGTTCGACGAAGAAACTTAATTTGACCCGCGATCGTCTGGAGCATCTAATCGCCAGCAAAACAGAGCTTATGCTGCAACTCAATCAAGTGCGTAGTGAAAACCACATCCAGCTGCCGAGGTAAGTGCAAAGACTTTACTTGGAAGTATGTTTTTCTCAATGGTATGTGGGAAAGTTACTGCCTTTCTCTTCCTTGTTTTGTTATTGAATGATTCTTTAAGTGCTAATAACTCCTCTCGAGGTAGAAAAAATATATTGTCCTCCCCGACGGGGAATCGAACCCCGGTCTCCCGCGTGACAGGCGGGGATACTTACCACTATACTATCGAGGATGTGATATTCTTCGCATTTTACGCATTTCTTGAAACCAACCCCTATCATCTAATGTTTATCATCCTTGTTACTTGCGTTATGAAATAAGGGTGGGAAGCATATGACGTTTTTATTTTGTAATTTTTACCCTTTCATACACATCCTCGATAGTATAGTGGTAAGTATCCCCGCCTGTCACGCGGGAGACCGGGGTTCGATTCCCCGTCGGGGAGGAAAAAGTTTTTTTATTCGATATGTGTGATCTTCTTTCTTAGTGCAGCTTTTTTTGGAAATTGGATGTTTGTTGATTATTTGTTAAATTTTTATGTATTTTTATATTATTTCAAACCGGTTTCAATGTTAATGTTGGAATCAATGTAAATCAATGTTAATTGTATCACATTAGCGAATGCGAGGCTTCAAAAGGTTCTTTTCTTTCTTAATTTCTCTTCATAACATCCAAATGGTAGTCATGCTATAATGTTCTACAAAAATCCGTTTGCATTGAAAACTATAATCATGTGAACTTGACGTAGTTTAAAAATAGCTCTAACGAGCATCTAACGCAAGTCCTCGATAGTATAGTGGTAAGTATCCCCGCCTGTCACGCGGGAGACCGGGGTTCGATTCCCCGTCGGGGAGGGTAGCTTTTTTTATTATTCTTAACTCATTCGTGATGCCTAAGAATAATTTCCTTTACTTACTTTTTTTTTAATCTATTTTAGATTCAGTATTGCACAGCTACCCAAACTGGTGAAAAACTTTATAAATGCCAACAACTACAAACTTCGGCTGCAAGCACGTCACGTATCGTTAGAGAAATTTATTCACCAGCTTGAAACTGTTTCCCCTCTGCCAGCCGAAGAACAGCTCAAATCAGACGGGTTAAGATTGGCTACAAATCTTAAAGCTGTGCTCCAGAATATCCAACAGAATAGGAAATTGATGTATGGTGGTGTAAAACAGCTTACCGAAATCTACAATAAGTTGCAGTATGTCATGAATCGTTTGAACGACGAAGAGAGCTGTTTGATGGCAGAAGAAGGATTAGCGTCTTCCATCACTAAAAAAATCATCGATTGTTGGACCACGTGTAGTGAGTCGATTCGACGTGGTGTAATGACGGTTGAAGCAGTGCGAAATAAACTCAATCCTGCGGAAGAAGAGGAGCCAACCGTCGAAGACAAAGAATTGGACGATCAAATACAATCTTTAGAGTTGCGGGAAAAATTCATTGCCGCTCGTGTAACCTCCGTGAAATGCATGTTTGCAGAATATCAGCAAGAGAACAACATTACCTTGGGACAAGGGAGAAGGCAAAATTCTCTATCACGTCAAATGGTCGGTGCAGCAACCGATGGATTGATGAGCAAAATCGTGCGTACCCAAGAGCAATTGCGACAGATGCATCCAGGCTACAGGGATTCCGAAGTGGCAAAAATGAAAACCAAACTCAAGCATCTGCAGCTTCTCGAAAAAATACGGTCGAATGCTAGGGAGATGTGCCTAAACAATCTCATCCTCCCAGTGATCGATAAGCTGCACGTGCAAAAGCTGCGGCAAGCTTGTCAGCTGGTTGCGTGCATCTCGGACGATCTACCCGAACTGGGCGGTATTGCGAAGGTTTCCTTTGGTTGTACATCGACCGATCGAGAGCAGGACGAAGCACATGACAATCAGGTAAGTCCGGAAAATCGTACCCTAGATTTTAATCAATGTAGCAAAATTATAAGCGAAAAGGAATACTCTTAATTTCCTATCAGTTCTTTATTTCCACTTTACTTATCTCGGTCAGTTTACGATTTCTAACCATTTCCCTTCTAACCAACTAAATCTCGGCTAAATCCTTCGCTTGGGAATGGTATTATTAGTTCTGTAAGTCGTAAATGCAAATGACTGTTACTTTGTGTGTACAGTTGTACGTGTGCGCGATGTGTGACAATTCAGCGCTTTCTACTTCCCCTAATCTTAAGAGCTAAAGCACACGAAGCGCTTCCATGGGAAGATATCGCTGATGGGAACTTTCATCACCGGTCGTTCCCAGTTTTACTGGCAGTCCATTTACAGTTCATCCTTCTCGTCCAGATCGACATCCGAAAGATCGATATCTTCCTCTTCGGGCAGCTGTCCGTCCTTACCGTCCCACGATTCGACAGTATGAATCTTTGGCAGCTCCGCACCCTTAACCGGCGCCGTATGGCCCCGACCGAACGAAAGATCTCGCAAAAACTCATTAATGCCATCCTTCGAGAACGAGCCGCGCAGCAGCGAGTACTTCATCTTCTTCAGGTTGACCACTGCCATTGCCGGATAGCCGAAACCACCAATGTCAAGGGTCGATTCCAGATCGAGCTGTGCGCCACCCTCCGTCCACAGCCAGCCCCACTGCTTCTTTTTGTACTTGTCACCCATCTCCTGCAGGATCTTTAGATATTCGTTGCGGCACGCGGCGTTACAGTCGAGAATGTGCGGCAGCACCGAAACGACACAGAGCGGTTTCTTTTCGCACGTTTCCCGTGCCACCTTATCTGAGGTCAGCTGTACAATTTCCGGGCTCGGAATGTCCTCCGTGTACTTGTCCTGCGCCCAGTTTACAATGTCGGATGACGTGCGGCCACCATTGTAGTCTTCCGCCGAGTTACGATCCTTCGTGCCTGCTGGGAAGTACTTGATCGTCGGGAAGCCTTGCACACCGTACTCGGACATCTTTTGTTGGTGCACTGTTGCATCGAGGGCTCCCAGCTTCACCTTGCCCTTCAGCTCGGTCGCGGCCCTGGCCCAGTGGGGTGCCAGGTTTTTGCAGTGTCCGCACCACGGTGCATAGAATTCCACCAACCATGGTTCCTCGCTCTGCAACACCAGCTTATCAAAGTTGGCATCGGTTAGCTCGATGACGTCGTCCTTGGATCCGCTGCCACTGTCGCTACCACTACCACTGCTGCTACCACCACCGAGAACATTCTTGATCTTTTTCTTCGCCTCCGCCAGTGCCGCCTCCGCAATGTCTTTGGCCGTACGCTGTCCATTGTAATCGACCGGGGATCGCTTGTTCGCTCCGAAAATCTTGATGGTCGGATAGCCACGCACTCCGTGCTGTCCGCAGAGACCTTGCTCTTCCTCGCAGTTTATACCGCCCACCTTTATTACGCCCTTCAGTGCGGTGGCTGCCTTCTTGTACTCCGGCACCAGATTACGACAGTGGCCGCAGAAGGGAGCGTAAAACTCAACCACCCATACTTCGTCGCTTTTCACCACGGTACGATCAAAGTTGGCCGTCGTTAGTGCCACGACATCATCTGACGATGAGTACAGTGCCTGCGTGCTGCCGACGAAGAACAGCACCAGCCCAACCAGCAGCAATCTCTCAGCTGCCCGCGGAATCATCCTCACGAAACGACGATGCAACGATGTGTTATGGCCACGTAGCTATCCCAAAGGGGAGAGATTCCAATATTTCTCTGATACACACCGTATAACAGGCTGACAGTGACTAATTCGAGGCAGGTTGAATTACACCGAACTTATGTTGCCGCTGTGCTGTTCCTTGTTACGATTATTATTGCACCCACCATAAACAACAAGCCAAGTCAGAAAAGCCGCTATGTAAGATTTTTTATTCAGACGCACACACATGCACCGGTGGCAATGATTCTGATTTGGTCGCCAGCGATTGGCCAAGAAATCAGCCCTTCAGCGGGAGTATAAACGCGCGTGCCGAAGAGGAACCGAAGTTGGTGAAGTTTCGAATCAATAATCGGCATGCGATGAATTTCGAACGTGTTTTAAAATGTTCGAATTGGGCGAATATTATTTTAAGGAAATAAATACCTTTTACTAATAGAAATTCATTTTTTCTCTTCAAAAGCCGTTCAGCATGGAACACATAAATACGGTGAACATTCATATTGTCAACGATGACAATCAGGAAATAGACATGAATGAAAAGCAGCGTGATCTCGCCTATTTGGTGCTGTTCCTCTGCTTCCTTTATTGCGACAATTGTAAGCTGGTGATGTTGGATAAAGCGTTTGAGGTAAGTAACACAAAATTCGACCATTCAAACTTATATTTATAAAATAATGTTTTTTGGGTGTATTTCCCCGTACAGCAACTGTTGGACTCTGGAGTAGTTAGTTTGTTCCACGTGCTAGAAAAATACTTCCCGACGATGCAGTTCATTGTGCTAGACAACAACGCTGAGCTCAGTGAGTGAGTTTGTATTTCTACTATTAAACATAGTTTATTTATTTCATATTTACTCCGTATACTATCTTAAAGTTACACGTATCAAAGGAAATGATAGCTTGAATTTGAAGTATCAAATAAAAATCTACGCATCGCGCTTTTTGCGATAAAGCGAAGGCTTTTCGAACACCTGCTTCATGCCACCGGCTCGTTCCGAATGGAAGATGGTTGTATTGGCTGTGTCCGCTACCCACGGGGAGTCGAACTTGGTCGTGTCCTGATCCACCAGATGCGTGTACTTGGTGCGGCCACACCGACCAAAGTTCTTCACCTGCATCACCTTCGGCAGAATCGTCTTGTCGAAATGATCCTCCAGTGTCGGTGCCGAGAAGTCTTGCTTGTACACATCGTCCTCCTCGTCGAGGTAGAATGCACCGCGATGGTAGTACTTCTGCAGGAACTTGTACTTGCCCTTCACGTTCTTGTTCGTGACCTGTTTCGGGTTGTTACGCTGCTCCTGTCGTCTTTCCTCTTCCGTCATGTTGCGCAGTCGTTCGATTTCCTGCTTTTCCTTCTCGATCCTGTAAGAGAGACAAGTCGTATTGTTAATTCCCGATACTCTTTGACGTAAGTAAAACAAAGGACCACGTAATACTTACTGTTCCTTCTCCTCGCGGTCCCGCTTGATGCGTTTCAGTTCGCGCAATTTCCATGCCTCATACTCTACTTCGTCATTCTCATCGTCCGTGTTGACGTCGTTCAGCGAGGGCTCGTTTTCAACCTTCGTCTTTTCCAGCTCTTTCTTAATGCTATCCTCCACCAACCGGAGTGTCTGTTTCCGCCGTTCTTTGGCCATCTTTTTTGCCTCATACTCGAGCTGTTTCTGGCGGTTTGCTTCGCGCTCCTTTTCAATGATCGTCGTGCGGTCTTTTTTGCGTACAAACAGTGGCTTTAGTCGGGGTTCGTTCTCCTCGTCGCTTTCCGTCTCCTCCTCGTATTCGGAGCTTTCAGACTCTTCTGAATCCGACATGCCCTCTTCCTCTTGCTTTTGCAGCAGTTCCTCTTCCTCGCGTTGCTTCTGTTGTAGCATTTTCGCTTTCAGCAGATTGCGCCTGCGCTCAATCTCGGAATCGCTTAGTTCGGCTTCCGATTCTGACTCCGATCCTAAGGATATACGTCTGCGGCGGGATGTTGCATCCATTTGTTCCCGTTCATCGTCACTGTATCGTCTGCGATTATCCTCGCTGGCATCGCTAGCCTCATTTTCGTCATCAGACTGTACCAGCTCAGGCTCGTGTATCATCCTGTGTCGTTCTTTGCGATCGCGCTCCAGGTCATCTTGAGTTTCAGCCCGAACAGCTTGCAAACGTCGGATACGGGGATCATCTACATCGTCTGGTAGGACGTTATCGTCGCTATTGAGGGAAGAAAGGCCATTAGCTAAACCACAATAGCGATCCACAATTAATACATATCAATACACTCACGAATCTTCCCGCTGCTGCTGTTCTTCGTTCGCTCGACGGTGCTCCAGGAAGTCGTCGTCTTCCGATTCTTCGTCACTGCTTGCGTACTGTGCATATTCTGGCCGTTTTCCTGATACGTATCGATGTACTTTGACTTTTTGCATGGATATTTCACCTGCAAGATGCGATAGTAAAACATTATCAACAGTTCTTATGTACGTACGGAAGTAGGTTCCCGCGAAGAGACATCGCTCTATACTTACCCTTTGTGTTTTTGACTGGAACTGCACCAGCAGTACTTTGTATACCGTATTGTGTAGTTGGAGGTGCCATGTTTAGTAAGTTTTGTCTGTTATTTACGCCGAGTAATATGAATATTTGTACAGGGAATAAAGCATTCACGATATTTTCCCAATTGAACGTAAACAAACTTGCTTCGTACAAACAAAATTGACATTTGACGTTTCGAGCAAGGTTGCTATAAACGGCATTGTTGTTGCGCGAGATATATACACATAGAATGCGATAGAACCGTGCAGTTCGGAAAGAGTTTTGTTAAAATGCTTCAATTTTACATTTAGTTATAAGGTCACATTTATTCCAAACACTTGTGTGATAATTTGTCTTGTTTTCAAAAATACTCTTCCACATGCTAGACCCAAAACAATCCCGTCCACTAAACGAGAGGAGCAGCTTGTTCAAATATCGTCCTTTAAGCTGAAGTAAAACTGCTTCCCGAACCATTCCTCGTGTTCCTCGATAAACTCAGCAAAAATGTCCAAAAATTTGAGCAACAGCTTCAACTTTTCGTCAGCCATTGCCGTTGCGGACAAGAATTCCGGCAACTTTACGATTAGCCTTGCCAGGTGAACTGCGCCATAGATCATGGACGGTTCGGCTGGTGCATTCGTTGGCAGGATGCGCCACCGAAACACATCGTCCAGCACCTCTTTGGCTTCGCGTGAAATAGTCACATTCTGCGGAATAAGCGAGCGCAAAATGCTCAAGCTCGACCCGAATGGCGATAAATCGTCCGCTGACTCTAACGCCATACTCGGTAGAATGTTGTGCCCCTGCTGATGGGTTGTACTTTGCTGCAGTGCCCCAAAGTCCAACACAAACTCATTCTCTTCATTCTTATGAGAGCGCAATCGACGTCGGCGGCGTTCTTCTGCGGAAGCGGCCGATGTCGACTGCTGGTCGGAATGTTCGCTCAGTGGCTGATGCACGTCCGCCGTAGGTGATTCCAGCTTTACGGCCAGCATGTCCACAGACAACTTTTGCGATGCAATGTATGTGAAGTTGCGCAGATTCTCTTCGGCCAGTACGATCTGAGCTTGTGGCTTTTCTTGCGGATACAGCAGATAGTCCTGTAACGTAAAGTCGAAGTACACGCGCAGCCCGTCCGCCACCTCTTTGCACAGTTCTACGTTCGTACGAATCTGCTCGTAGTCTCGTACCTTGTGCTCAGTGCGCACAGCAGAACTGTTCCGCCTGCGGGATTTGGTTTGCTCCTGGTGGCCACACTCGAACAACTGACGGATGGTATAGTAGCGCACAAAATCTTCCAGTATCGTCACCACCAGATGCTTAGCCGGGAGTTCCACCAGCATTGCGCCGGACACTATCAGATGCTGGTCTAGATCGAGATGCTTGCGGAACTTGCTTCCTGCTTGCAGGTAAACTTTTTCCTCCTCGTGCGAGCTCTCGACAGAGCTACTATAGTATTCATCCATGTCTAGAAAGCGTTAAACATATTTTTTTTTGCACACCTGTTCTTTTATAATCAACGAAACTTGCTTACCGTCAATATGGTATTCATTTTCATCCCTGCTAAACCCATTGCTGCACGAGCTTCCATCCTCCGATGATGGATTTATCGATTGTGTTTTTGCACTCGTTAAGCTCTCGATTCGATCCGTTAAACTTTTGGCGCGTTGTTTTTTTCGCTCTTTTCGATACAGATAACCACCTCTGGTGAAAGGAACATGCGGGAACGGACAAAAAAACGTTAATTCATAATTTCACACCATTGAACAGCCGCTCAAACTCACTGGTAAAGTTGCGATTTTTCCGCCAAATCTTTCTGCAGTTGACGATTTTCCTCCGTATCCTTCAGGATGAAATCCTCGCTAACCTTCCGATCCCAGGACGAGTTCCAGCCCTGGAAGTGTATCAAATACTCGATGATGCGTCGGCCTCGCTTGTCCTTTCCCTCGGAAACTTCCAGCACCTTCAGGCGAAAATAGTGTGCGTAGTATAGTACAAACAAAAATAGCGTTAACACAACACAATAAGCACCATTATCACGCACACAGGGCCTACCTTCGAATCGTACAGGACCTTCGCTTTGGTCGGATCCGGCTCGTAGCAGAGCACCTTTTCGCCATCGCAAAATTTGTACTTCGTGTTGTGGCCACGGGTTGAGACCATGCTAGGAGACTCAATCTTGAAGCCGTGCAGTTTCTACCCGTTGAATATCAAAACGTTTCACGCATAAAGCGCTAAACAAAACGCCGGATTGTTGTGGAAAAGCGTGCAGCTGCTGCGTCTTGAATTGCCGACGAATGTCACATTTGTCGGTAAACAAAACAGATGGCCTTGAACGTATGACACAGTGTGCGTGTATGGTAAAACATCGCGCAAACGCTTCACATTTGCTAGACGCTGTATTCAAAACAACCGTTATGGCGATGTTTCTTCAAACAAGTCTGAAAAGTAAATTAACAGAATATTCGCAATGCTTTTCGGAATCAGCAATGAAAAAGTAGATGTACCATGTATTGTACAAAATGAATATTTCAATCTTGCTTTATTGATTTCAACACGCCTCGCTTCCTTTCTCTCGTCAACTATTCGAGCAATAACATCGAGCTGCTGGTATGAAGAATCGAGTACAAAAATGGAAAATTTAACGAACGCATACAAAATTTGCTCGGCGCTTGAGGGGTGGTAATTGAACATGGCCAAGGGAAGAAGAAAAACACGAGCACATTACATATTTCTGCCACGCAGAGCTCTCCTTACATCACCTCCCTTGCTTGTTCTCTGCAATTCTAGCAGCTGAAGAGTAGAATTGAGTTAGTAAATGGATTAGTAGTTTTTTTTTTGTTGGTTTTCAAACGTAGATCAAATTGTGCGCAATCGTTTACATTGTTGTTCCTTTCAACATTTTTCAATCTTTAACGTAACATTATTCGTTTATGGCAAATATGCAACGGGAAGAGAGAAGTACAAAGAATACCAGCGCGTACTAGTTTCAATTTCTTTTTAGAATTTTCAAATCTGAATCCTCTTTTAAGCCTACATAATATGATGACAATTTTGATTATTAATTTTGAATTCCTACCCCAAAAAATTAAGTTTGACAAAATTTAATATTATAATTATAACATGAAGCATTTCAGGACACTCGTGTTTCGAAAGGACATTAGCCAAAGGATGAAACGTACGCGCATACACTAGTAGCATCTATCATGTTTTTAGAGTGCTTTTATGCTGTTGCTTGTTCTTTATAGTACATCGTCATGTTGCTTGCATTTTTTTTTTGTGAGGGGTTATGGCGTTTCGCGGTTTCCTTTTTTCTTCTTTTTTTAACCTAAGTTTATAAAATCGATCGCATCTACACAACTAATGGCGTTATTTATCCGAGGGTACACCAACGCGTTGGATAAGTAACTGGTTTTGAGTTTTCGTTTCGTTTGCGGGTAGTGTCCCGCATCGATCTAGCTACCTTCTAACCTACGCTATACTCTTTAATGTATCTTTAATACTAACACGAATCTATATCAGTTTATCAGTTTAACGAATCCTATTTACGCCACGATCTCTCTGTCGTGGAATTCGATTCAAAACTGAAGATAATCAATTTGGGAAGGGGGAGAATTAGTATTGCTCTTCGCTAGGCGATCGTTCGTAACATGCAGCATATACCTATGTTTTTTTTTAAATGTATGTATATATGTTTGTATGTATGTAAATAAATAACACATCATCTCGAACACACATGCGCGCTAACATATACACGTATATATCTGAAGTAGCTAATGGCGCGAACAAACGTAACACGAGTTTTTGTTTTCACGTTGACGCTTCAACCGACACACCACGTGTCTTAATACTACAAATTGCCTTCTAACGACGCTCACAATTTCACTATCATTATTATCATCATTATCATTATTGCCTTCAGCACACTAGATATCTGCCGGGAATATGCCGGAAACGGCAGCAAAACTGGCAAAAACGGGGAAATAGAGCCGCCGAAATAAAGCCTTTCCATCTCGCATGAAATCTTTACTAAGCGTATTGCGAATAGAAAATCACGCCGCCTCCTGCAAACTGGTGTTTTTGAGTTGAGTAGTAAAAGTTTACAAAACATTTTCCAAAAATAAAGCTAGCTATTAAACAAAAAGGGCTAGCAAAATTGAGTGCCACACGCTTGTGCGCGGTTGCAGATGCAAAATGCAATATAAAGTGGACGGCATTTGTATATGACATACGGCCGGTGGAGTGTGTGCTCTAAATGAGGGGAGGGTTTTAGTTTCGCTGTAAGAACAGAGGGTGAGCACCTACGAGAGCAGGGTTGACTAATCGGCTTTCCATTATTCGTGCCGGAAACGTTACTACTTGCCCTTCACTTTGGTGGCACTGGAGGTAGTTGGACGCATGAACCCACCGGTACGTCGGGCGGTCACCGATGCCTGATGCTGTGCGGTGACCGACTGGCGTCCGGAGGCGGGCGTTGGACTAACACCACCACCAGTGCCAGATCCGGCCAGGCTGCCGCTACTAGTCGACTTGCTTCCCGGCGGTAACCGGCTGCCGGTCGACGTCGTCGATTGCAGCAGATTCTCCTTAGCAGCTTGCGCAGATCTGACCGGCGGTTTGCGCACAACGGTCGCGGTTGGACCGATGCTGGATCCGCTGGAACTGCTGCGGCTAGCCGGTGCACCCCGATGTCCAATATTGCCAGAGGTAGCAGTGCCTAGGGGCCGTTTCGAGGGTGAACTGTTTGCGGAGAGCGTGGACGTGGCCGTCGTAGAGAGCGGAGAGAATGTCTTGGTGAAGGTGGTGCTGCCGCCACTGTTGCCGGTACGCAGCGGTGGCGGTACTTTGCGGACGGTATTTGTCGATACTGCACTGCTTAAGGAGGAGCGGGACGAGCGAAGGCTCGTGCGGGAGTTACTACGCTCGACGTCCTGCGTTTGGCGGGCGATTGGTCGCAGCAAGCTCGGCGAACCATCCACACTGGTAGTTGACCCGGCGGCGACGCTACGTCTCATCGAGGCCGTACGACGGGGCAAGAGATTCTTGGTCACTGGTGCTGGACTGGCAGCGGGTGGAGCACGTAACGAGCGGCTTCTCTCGAGACCCGAGCTTCCATTTTTCACCATCAATAGACTGGCCATGCTTGGGCTGCTGGTACGACTCGTTTTCAGGTTTGTGGTGGATGTCTTGGAAATGGGAGCGGTAGTAGCTGCTGGCACGACCCGTTTGCTCTTCGTATCCGACCCGTAGTCATTGCAGGACGATACACTGTCCTTCCCTTGGGAAGGAGTGTCCGAGACGAGGCTTTGCGTTTCCTCGAAACCCTCGTCATTGAGTTCGTGCGTTACCGGCACACCCTTGACGTGCTGCTGCTGCTGCTGATGAATGTCCTTCGTGGGGCTCCAGGTACGCTCGGGCGTGGGAGACTTCAGACTACGAATCGCTTCCCGCACATCCTCCTGGCTGATGCGGCTAATCGTCCGCCCAACCTTGCTGGCCCGGTTCAGTACAGCTTCGGCATGCGAGCGGGGCGATTCCCGTCCATTCACCGACGTAGCACTAACGCCCGTTTTTCCCGTGTCGGTCGATGACTTCAGTTTGTCCTGCCAACGTTTCAAGCGCTGGTCCTGTTCATGTTTTGCGTTATCTTTGCCGGAAGGTGTACCATTGGTGGCCGCAAGCAGCGGACTCTGTGCCGCACTGTCCGGCAAGGAATCAGGCGATGGAGAGGCTGTAGTTGCGGTAGTAGTGGTAGTCTCATTGCCGCTGCCCGCCCCAGACGCTCCCAGATCGATCGGACGCTTGAAGCGACGCGTACGGCGGGCCGAAGAGAACCGATCGAACTGTCCATCGCCAAGTACTTCCGCACCGGTACTGTCGGCTGCTGAAGAACCCTTGCCCGAATCGATTGTGTGCTGTGCATCCTTGGTATCGCTCTGACTCGACGGGTGATGTAAGCGGCGGCAAGAACCACCCCCGGTCGACGTAGCACCCGATGCTCCCACTGTACCCATTCCGCCCACATTACGACGTATCGAGGGAGGTGTCTCAATATTGTCCGAATCTATCTCAATCTTATTGTTGGTAGACTCGTCGTACACGTGGTGCGCCCGGCGAGTGCGTCTTGGCGGTGGTGCTACAGCAGCCGAGGACGGTGAGGTGGTGGTATCTCCACCACCGGCCGCCACCAACTCCGACCCGGAGATGGTACTGGCCGTGCTGGACGATATCGTGGACGGTGTACCGGCAGCATTGTTATGGTGCTGCTTGTCAACCGCCGGCTGCCGGATGTAAATCGATTGCTTATGCTCCTCACCGCTGATATCTCGCTTGCCACCGGTAGCGGAAGTGGGTGAGGTTTCCGGCGGCGTTACCGTCGGTGGATTGTCCGATCCACGGCGGATGTAGATCTGCAATCTATCCGACGGTGGCCGCTCACCCAACGCTTGGATGATGTTTTTGCGCTTGTCCTCCTCGAGGATTGACTGCAGGTTGGAGCTTGGATTGGGACCTTCGCGAGACCGCTGACGGCGGTAGCGTTGGTTCGTTTGGTCCTCACTTTCCGTGCTGCTGCTGGCGGTGGTGTTGAGGACAGACTTGCGCCACGTTGACTTATCCGCATCCGGTGATGCCGCACCTGCAGGGGAAGGAAACACAATTGCGTCTTTTAAAATGGCATACCAAACAAGTTAGGCATTTAAGTTGCGCAACCATACCTGTCAAGGCCTCTATCGTACCGACGACATCCGTCTGCTCGAGTGACGTCCCCGGACGCCAGTTTGGATAGACCCGCTTGTACGTCATTGCCCCACCGAACAGCTGCTGTTCGGACGGTGAGGGCGAAACGGCTGCCTGTCCCTGTCCGGCCGGTGCCACTATTCTCGGAACGCTGCTGGGTGGTTCGGGTGACGTTACCGTCGGTGGTTTTTCCTCCGGCAGTGGATCCAGCTTGCTACCTCGGTCACTTTCGTTGTCCGTTTCGTACGAGCGTCGGTTAGCGGTGACCCGCTTGAGCTTCTTCTTGTAGTCATCGTTCTGCCGCTCGTCCTGCTCGTTCGCCTGCAGCCACGACTCGATCTTCTGCCGCCATTCCCTGGAAATTCTGAATCGATAAGAGACCGCGACCGTACGGCGCCACCGGGTGCACAAGCGGGTCAATACGCGTACGTAAGCAAATGATATGGACACAGCAGTATAACATATTTGAATATGATGAGATGTACGATTCCGACAAGGATGATCAAAATGAAAGGCACAGGTGAATGAAAGTTAGAGGGATATAGCAAAACAAAAGCAGCCAACACCACACCAGAACATCACGGTTTGATGCTCGTGCGTACCTTGGTTTGTGTTCTTCCACCGCGAGCGGCTTCGATTCGGCCAGTGGCGAAGGTGAGCTGGGTCGTTCCCTATCCGCGCCAAACTG
Organism: Anopheles christyi; assembly: GCA_000349165.1. Lineage (NCBI taxonomy): Eukaryota > Metazoa > Arthropoda > Insecta > Diptera > Culicidae > Anopheles > Anopheles christyi. The sequence continues at coordinate 2,894 of KB702504.1, read as the reverse complement.
TACGTTCAGCAGATCGGGACGCTTCTTACTGCCGCTTCCCGAACGGGCCCGGCGTGCCCAGGATCTATCTAAGCTGCCGTAGGCGGCTGACTTTCGCTCCCGGTTGCTGCTCTCGTGACCGGACGATCGCAGAAAGTCCATGAGATTGCCTTCATCCTCCTCGGAAAGCACACGGCTACGCCGTCTTCTAAGGCTGCCGTTCGGTGTAATGTCCGGCGAGGCACACTCATCACGCAGCAGCAGTGCGTCACCGTTGCTGTTGAACGAACCGAGACGCCGCCGGGACATGGCTGGACTGTAGCGCAGATCATACTGCGATGCATCCAGCAACAAGCTTCCCTCAGAATCGGACACGGGTGTACCGGGTTGATTAGCTAGCATTAGAAAGTAGGAAGAATATTCACATTAGTAACATTAAAGCACGAAGCAGTCTTGTTTCCACAGATTGCCTACATTGCCTTCTCCTAAGCGTTTCCTCGCGTTGCTTCCTGCGTACCAACGCTTGCTCTTCCTGTACCCGCCGCTTCTCATTGTCCTTGACCGCGTGCTGGAACTTTTCGCTAAAGTTGTGGAAAATCTTGAAACATTCCTCCATCTTGAACGTGGCCATATCCTCGCAGAAGAACTCGGCCAGCTGGAGACGCATCGCTTCCAGCTGCTTCAGCGCTCGCTGCAGCATTACTACATCCTGTTCAGCTGCCTACAATATAAGCGAAAAGAAACCGAAACCGATTAACGATCGTGCAATAGAGCAGGGAACTAAATGGCTTCCGAGGTCTCTAGCTTACACTGAGGAACTCTTCCATCTGGAACTTGATGTCTTCCTCCGTCTTGGGCAGCTCGATCTGTTTCTTGATCTTTTTGATGCGATTGTCGATGGCGTTCACTTCGTTGCTGATCTGTTCGACTGTGGTTCTGTGCAAAAAAACAAACATAACAAACAACACATGTTGTGAGCAATGCGTTCCCTTCTCTTTGTTTCTAATGCCTTCCTTACTTGGTTGCATTTTCCAACATCGTTAGCTGACCGGGAAATTCCAAAAGGGCTGCATTTTTCTTCTCAGCCTGCAGGGCCACAAAGTGTATCAAGTTCATGCCCGGCTTGTTCGCACGAATGTCGGTCAGCTTCTGCAACGAGGACAGCTTCACGCCAGCCGCATTACCCGCGTAGCCGCCCGAATTGAGGAAATTGCCTGCTACCACGACCATGTACAGCACCTCCTGGAGCGCTTTGTTGTTTGTCAGATCTGCAAGGGAAGGGTCGTTAAAGGTTAGAAGGTTTGTTCATTTGAATCAGGTCCCCTTTTGACCGTCTCTCACCTTCACCAGCATATAGCATGGCGTGTATGTTTGGCTCCAGATACATTAGATTCGCTTTGAACTCTTCCTTCAATAGCATACTTTCGATTCTTAACTTATAACTGTAACGAGTTTTTGGAATAAAAAAAAAACCAATAAAATCTTCCAGTAGGCTCCAAACCCACGCCCATCCCTTTACTCACTTAGGCACTTGTACCAGCTGCAGCAGAAACTTTTCCGCATTGCCCAGCCTGTTGTTGTCACCGTCGAACGCACGCAGCATCTCCAGCTCGTCCACCTCGGGCAGCAACTTCAGCAGTCCGCGCAGCTTCTCCGCCCCAATGTCCTCGTGCTCGCCGTTCCGTATCAGTTGTATGATATCATCGTTCGTGGTGCGGAACTGCTTCAGGAAGATGTTCACATTCAGGCTGCGCTTACCGTCCAGCAGTGTGATTTCGTTCTCTTTCCTAGATTTCCGCGCGTCGGGCGTATCCGTTCCGTTGCTCCCATCTCCACCAGAGGATCGATGGCCGAGCTTCGGTGAGCCTTGCATCTGCGTCTGCAGACAGAACAGACCCTCCATTTCGTCCCAGTTTAGGTCAGCCATCGGGCTGTCCTGGTGCGAGTCGGCCACGATCGACCATATGTTCTGCTTGCCGAGCACCCGTTGGGGCGGTATCTTGTTCCAGTTGATCGTCTTCATCTTGGCGCGCGGGACGGGCGTTTCCTGCTGCGGTAGCGGCTTCACTATGACGATCTGCTCGTCCGGCGTTTTCGAGCGGGCTAGCGAACCGTTCGTGTTGGCCTGGGCCGACAGTAGGTTGAGTGCCGGCGGTGCCGGTGGTGCTGGTGGCGGTGGTCCTCCGGCCATGGGCGGTGGTGGCGGTGGCGGTGCACGACCACCGGCAAGCGGTGGCGGAGGAGGCGGTGGTGGTGCCGGTCCTCCACCTGGTGGTGGTGGTGGGGGTGGAGCAGCAGCACACTGGGATGGTGGTGGTGGTGGCGGTGGTGGCTGTGCCGACAGCGGATTGAAGGTGGTGCTGGGCGAGTGCTGTAGCGAGCTGCCGATCGATGGGCGACGGGCGGGACCACCGCTCAGATCGCCCCGGCAGTGGGGACAGGTGAAAAATTTCTGCACGCTCGGTGCCCTCAGCAGCCGGGCGGATGCTTCCTTGTCCTCGAGCAGCGTCGCCCGATGCACGAGCGTTTCCGCCGTATCCCAGACGATGTCACTGATCTGCTCCTTCGGGTCAATCTGCAGCAGGTGCTGTAGGATGCTTAGAAATGGCGTTGCTTGCGGTGTGCCGGCGACCTTCCGATGTATGAAAGGGAGGGACAAATGGGGGAAAAGTAAGCAAATAATAAGGATCATTTCACAACATATCAACATCTCAAAAAAAAAAAAAAAAACAATCCGAGAGATGGCACGACATGCCAACGTGTACTGTGTGCTGCTGCATTCTTAACTAAAGCAGTGACTTTCAATGGTTGACCTTGTCTCGCCTCGGATGCGAAACAAAACGGCTACAGCACTAATGACACTTTAATATTCCATCCGCAGCACAGCACTAATGAAAGCGGAATCCTTTTAATCT
>KB702493.1:0-22842 GCA_000349165.1 Anopheles christyi | reverse complement strand
CTTCGTATTACTTTTGTTCACACCAAATATGCAGACTTTTCTTTCTCTCTCTCTCTCTCTCTCTCTCTCTCTCTCTCTCTCTCTCTCTCTCTCTCTCTCTCTCTCTCTCTCTCTCTCTCTCACGTTCCCTTCATGCGCCCTGGTGAGCTTGAAGTGAGAGCTACTGCGAAACTGATGATAACTTCTCACTGCACATGCTCTTCCATTTACGCTTTGTAAGTTGAGACTGTTTTGTAGACTAGTTAGGTGTACACTAATTGCATCAGTGCACCATACACTGCACTAACGTTTCGGTTATTTCATTACACTACTATTTGCGTTCGAATATTGAGATTGCATGCCATTCACACCGTTCCACTACCCCTGAGAGATTTGTACGATTGCGAGAGGGAGGCAGCGATAGATTTGGGTGAGATTTGACAGCCAAGCTAGCAAACACAACGTAGTTTTCTTTTCACTTCTGCACTCCGTTCTTCTTGTTGGGTTGATATAATTCCCCGAGCGTACAAACGGGAGCTCCACCGTTTTTCCACCGTGCGTTTCACGTGTATTCTACACTGCATTTTTTTTCTTTCTTATTTGACTGCTGTTAGATTGTCGCCCGCACACCCGTCATGAGAATAAGTATTCTTTCTTAAGTAAAGCACAGTACACTCACGCGTCCAGATTGATGCTAGCAATAATGGTCGTAATAAACGGCAACTACACGGAATCAGCCAGGCGAGCGACCTGTACACGACGGCAGACACAAAAAATACCGTCCGTCCTATCCCTCGAATGGAACAAACGCGTTTCTTTGGAAAAGCTTTCCACAACACAACAAACACACTGGCGCTGGCTAGTCGCTCACCCGTGTTCGTTCGCAAGAGAGCCAATACCGACCGTAAAGTAGCCTTTCCTGGTCACTCACGTTTGAACCTTGCCTGTTAAAAGGAGATAAACGCCAGACGATGAATGAACACTGCTACTCGCTCATTCCCTTTTGGCAGCGATTCGCTCCATAACGAAATGGCGCAATCGTGAGAGCCGTTGGAGAGAGTGAGATAGAGTAATTATTCCCACGTTGCGGCTCTCAAAATGCGTAGCTGCCATTTTATGTTTTCAATCTGCTTTGGACTCGTTTTCGACAGCGGATAGAGAAAGAAGTAAAGTGAGAGAAAGGGAAAGAGTAATAGAGAGTGAGAGAAATGTGTGAGGAGAGAACGATATTGTGTTCATTTTAGCCGCACGCATCCACACAACGAAGCCAATCCGCCAGCAACGCAACGTAATGAATTTCCCTTTTCTCCCATTTGATCCAGCGTGTTGTCTGATGTTGGGAAAATTCCCATCGGCGTGGGAAACTGTGGCTTAACGATCACCGTTGAGCGTGGGAAAAAGGAATTTTTGCGATAAAGTTTAACGTTTTCCAACGGTCATTGACTATCCGTAGAATGAATGATCAACATCACATCGATCAAAGAAATGTTAGTGTTTTATTTCACGGAAAAGAATTATAAAAATAAAGAGGCTACTACAAAATACTAATAAAATAAATCAAATAAATAAATAGTATAGATTCCATTTTTAAAACCAAAATTTTCTATCCATTCAATCGTGTCTTAAAGTGCGGCTTGTTGAGATAATATTTCTCTCGATCGGCTTACGTTATGTGCTGTTTCACTCTGTCTTATCGCGAACGAACGATGAGAAGCACACGACAGAGCGAGAGAAGAATGTTTCTCCCACGGTCGACAGCCGGTTCACTCACTCAGTGCTAGCATTTTTTCTCACCCTTGCACGCGCTTCTGGCTCACTCGTTCATGGCCAGAGTGACTGAGTAAGTGAGAAAGAACACAAAGCGCAGTCGTAGCGAATGCAGTCGTATGCAATCGAATGTATAGCAGCCATGGTGCATCCGTATATTACTGTTTATATCTCGTTGAGATCAAATCCGACCGCTTAATTTTAAACAAAACTTGTTCCTTTCAATGAAAATTTTCTTATTACATCGAAACAAGAGATTGTAACCGTTTCTCTCAACATAAATATCTGTTTCTCTTTCGCACTATTTAAATACACGAGCCAGCGTAACAAGGAGACTTTACGTTACTTCCTTTCACTACCAGCATAGCTGTTACGTACTTCCTGTGTTGATATTTCCGATTTGAGCCTGTTTTAAGCAAGCGGTCTGTTCATTTTAATGTGTGTTTGTTGGTATGAAACGTTTGTTAAACACACTTAGATCTTCCGTTTTCACTTTCCTGCTACCTAGGAACTGTTATAGTGCATTTCCTGCCTATGTGTTTTGCTGCTTTTAGTTTGTTTTGTTGCATTGCTCGGCTAGTGAACGAAGCGAACGAGACTAAACAAAATACAACAAATATAAATGCATAAATGCACACATCGACCGACGAAAAAAAACCCAAAAAAAGGAAATGAACTTCTCCTTCACGACCAGACTCGAAGGATCCCAGGAAGTGATACCATTTCCCATTTCCCTTGTCCGCCCTTACGCCATTTCCGTTGCTCAGGCCCGGTCTGAACAGTTTTTTTTTTATTTGCTTCAAATGTCCATACCGCTATTACAACCGCTCCCTATTTCTCTCATTCCTGCCTGCAGACGGTTCATTGCACGGGAACTGAACGCGAGAACGAAAAAGGAAGCGCAGCCAATGTGTGCGAGAGAGTAGGTTGGTGTGCATGTGTGCATAAGCGAACAGAACCAGCAAAGGCAAACGAGGAGAAAAGCGATAATGCATCAAGAGATGCGCGAATGCATCTCATCTTCCCATGCCACTGTTGCAAACCCAGAATGGTCGGTTGAGAATGGTGTGCGTTCTTTTTGCTAGTTTTGTTATTGCATTTTTTTTTGTTTGCCCTTTTCTTCGTTTCTTCTCCCCCATTTGCATTCTCTTTCTCCCTTTCTCGAACACAGTGGTTCACAAAATTTGGTTCCCATGCAAAGCACTTTCTTCCCAGGGTCTGTACTCTGCATACCTTCTGGTTCTTCCTTTCCTGGGAGGTGTTCGCTTGTTTTCTTTTGCTCATCATAACCGAACAACCTAGCTGCTGATAAGCTCAGCTCGGCTTAGAATCGTTTTTTTTATTGCATTCACAATAGAGCATGGGAATTTATGCGTTTAGCATACGTTTGCGTTAGAACGCGAGCGAAAAGTAAAATTGTTCACACAATATTTATAAAAAAAAAACAATTTATCTCGAATTAACAAGATTCATCTACATCGATTTATAAAATAAGAATACAAAATACTACAACATTAACGAGCCTTTTGATAAATACCAAAACAACATTTCTATGTAAATAGAACAGTCATTCTTAGCCGCATTGTCATCTTTTTGCATTACACAAAGTATGTCCAAAACAACCCTACAAAAAAGTTATGTTCTAAAGACCTTCTTTTTATTGTTACTTCAAGTAAAGGATTACAACTGAAAGCTTTTAAATTCTAATTGGTTAATAATTGTTAATCGTTCCATAATTCCACTCTCATAAAGGCAATTCTTCTATGTCAAAAAGTGTAAAACAAATCTCTCTTATAGAACGTGATAGTAATTATGTTTAAAAAAAAGCAACCTGGCCTTCCTAGGGTGTACCAAAACGACAAAAATGGTTGATAGATTAACATCGGTTAGTAAACATAACGCAGTAAAAAATCTAAATCTAATCATAAATGAGATGATAGGTACGGCTTCCCACTTCTTTCGATCCGATCGAATCTCATATGCTGAAGAGGTTTGAGAGCCCTTCACTGTTGCTGAAGATGGTCCCGGTGTTTCATCTGCAGGTCGAATCGTCGATTCGTACGTACACCTTTCAAAATCTTTGTCTGTTTAGACCGCAGTTGGTCAATCGGACGGGCTTCGACCGCGCCTGTGCTCGTTGCGGCACCAGCCGAAGTAATGGTCGCATCAGTTCCAATCCGTTTCGGCTTAAACGTTGCTTGGAATTGCTTCAATCGGTTAGACGTCTTTTCCGTATCATTTGCGAGAGGTTTCTTTGCGGTACTGGTTGTCGGTATCGCAGATAGTGCAGAACGACCAGCGGAACCAGTTGCCGTTACCACTGATGAGGGTGCTCCTCTAGTACCCGAGACAAACAGTCTGGTCGAGGGCACTGGTATGCCTCCACTCCCAGTCGATTTGAAAAGGAAAGGTTTTGACGAAGATGGCTTTTCTTTCTTGTCTGCTAAGGGTGCTGAAAAAGGAAGAATAGGAAAAAAATGAGTCTAATCTATGTCTTATTGGTTAACATTATTACCTTCAGCTGTATTAGTATCATATGTAGCGGTTCCGGATCGCGCGAGAAGCTTTGTTGCCGGACTGGCCGTTGAAAGAATATGTTTAGCTCGTGTCTCTTTGCGCTTCATGAAATCCGCGATGGATTCCATGCGATTGAAGTGTTTTGCGTGTATGTCTTTAAAGTTCGGCAACTTACTGTTCTTGTTTCGCTTAAGCTCGGATGTTTTGTGTTCTGACAGTGAGCGCTTTCGTGGCTTGCGTAGCTTTTCTCCGATGCTTTTGCTGTGGCTGCTCTCATTCGGCTCAAACCGTTCTTGCTGCTGATCTTGCAAACTTTTCAATATCAATCGTTCATCGATCATTTCAACAAGCATTGTGCAGTTGGCCGGACTATGAAACGTGACATTCCTTCTAATTGTTGTATCGGCTGCACTGGCCGATAGTGATCGTTTACGACCCTCTTGCTGCAAGTTTACTTCAGATGCTTCATCATTTCCCTGCGCTTGTTCCATTAACGGTCTCACGACCAACGGTGTGCTTGTGGCACTGCCACCCTCTGCACCTTGTACCGGTACATTGTTTATCTTATTGCAAAATGCTGCTACTGCCGGACTGTCCATAATTTCAATAATCTCCGGTGGTTTATCTGGTGAACAATTGTCCATCACTGTCTTTACAGCTGATTTTGATTCCGGCGTACGCGGTGTAGCAGCTGCAGCACCCGCACTAGCAGGAGCAACCATTGTGCGAGGGGTGTCGGCCGTTATATCAATAACCTGGACGACGCCAGACGACGGTTTTGCAGGTGAAAACGTTTCGTTCATTGCATTAACGGCAGGCGTTTCTGGTATGTTTACGATGGAGGATTTTGACAAAGGATCGACAGATTCATCCAATATCAACGAATCGATTGCATCATGCGTCGGAGCAGGTTTTTTAATGTGCTCTACGATGTTATTCACCTCATCCTCCAAATATTCAATCCCACCAAATGAAGCATTTTCTAGCAGCTCACCATCAGACGTCGCAACAGTTGAAATTTTGCTTTCTGTGGGTACTTCTTCGGTCACTTGGTTTGAGTCAGATTTACCGACAGTGATGGGAACAATTGCTGATGTTTTAATTGGAACAGATTCATCAACATTTCTTTCGATGCCGGCACTGCCTTCACTTGAAGCGTTCATTTCATCATCGATAGCAGAATCTTTTTTCTTATCAAATGTGTTATCGTTTACTAGTGTTTCCTTGTTTTGAGGATCTAGCGAGGCTTCCACCAATTCGAAATTTTCAATGTGCTGTTCGGCCGTTGATTTTGATCTGTAAAAAAAGTATACTTTTGAATAATAATTTTTCTCCCTAAGTAATCATACTCATTTATTTGTTACTGTTAAAACTGTCATCACTAAATGTATACATTGCTTTGTAAAATGTCTTAAAACAAAAATATTACATTTACCTCCTAGTATCAAGGGTTGCACAAATTTTAACTGCATCTTATATTGCATGCATTTGAAAGGCTTGTAATGTCAAGTCATGGTGCAAAAAGGGTTCGAAAGAAACACAGTGATAAAACGGAATGTAACAAAATAAAATGTGATAATCTAAAAATGTAATTTGCTTTTCTTCTAACGAATAATTTTAAATAATACTGACAATATGCAGTACTAATTTAAAAATCGCAAATCGAACATGTAACGTAATCAAACAAAATGAGCTGATCTTAAAAAAAAAGATCTTACTTAGAAACAATAATAAATTGTCTCTTTGCATTTTAACAGCAGTGAACCAAACTTACCGTTGCGCATCCAGGACGACGGTAGATGTATCATCCGAGCCTAATATGTCGTCTGTTTGATTCAATATTTGTTCCTCCTGTCTATTGGGCTGTGCTTGAGGGATTTCGGGTTTTGTGTTTGTTAGCTGGTTGCGCAACTCACCTTGCTCAATCGGCATGAGGGACTCAGCATTGCATTCTCGTTTCTCCTCCTGGGCAATTATTTCATGCTCCTGTATTTGAGCTTTCGATTCTACATTAACTTCTCCTATGTTCGAAATACAAACACTTTCCATATCATGTGATTTGTCATCCTGCTCCTTATCATTCCCAACCTGTTGTTGTTCTTCATCTGTTGCAGGCGGAAGTTTTTCTTTTTCTGGTTCTGATGAAGTATTACTTGTTACTCTGTGAGTGCTTTGATCAACAATTACTTTTGCCGATACATTGATTCCTTCAGTTGCTTCCATATCTACATCAACTGCTGCGTATTCAGCGTCTTCCTTTTCAACAGTAACAATACCATCATTAGCTTCTTCCTTTTCTTTAGTAACAATAAAATCGCCCACTTTTTCCTTCCCTGCAGAAACATTACCATCTTCAGTGTTTTCAGTTTGTACAGAGTCAGTCGCTTGTTCTTTTCCTTCCCCTTCCCCTTCTGATACTAATACAGGAAGCTGTTCTTCGACCTGCGCATTTGTTGATTGGGGTGCAGATGTCAATAGATCATCTGCATTGAAAAACTTTTTAGATATTATTTTCCGACCAGAGCGACTACTTCCCTCCTCTACGGTATTGTTACGTGTGGGTTTAACGTTTGATTTGGAAACGTCTTTTGATGTTGCACTCTCTATGAACGGCGGTTTCTTTGCTGACGTGAGCTTACCAAAACCAATAGAAGTACGAATGATTACCGGCTTCAAACTAGCCGTGGAGTGATGATCATCCAAGCCCAGTCTGGTTATAACATTGTTCTGGATCTGCTCCTCAACTGGTGTGTCGATTTCCATGAGAATGGTAGAAGGCTTCCGCACGGGTTTGACTAAGGAGGCAACACGCTTGGATGGGGTTCTTACAGTATTAGCTTTAACAGAAGATGGTATATCTTTTTGTACAGTATGTTCCATGGCGCCGGCATCACTCGTTTCTTCAATCAATGTAGGCGAAGAGCCTGTGATGTGGACGAAGGATTCACTTTCCCCATCGTCAAACCCAAACATTTTTTTCGGTTTGATTTTTCTTCCTGATCGAGAAACTGCCCCATCAGAGATGGTTTCAAATTGAGAAGATTCTCCACCACCACCAAGGTCGCTACTTTGCTTCGGCGTTTGAACTATAACAGAACCTATTTTTTTCTGCTTTGTCGGCGATATAATCGTCTCAATAGATGTTTCATCAACACTGTTAACTTTTCTCTTCCTTCTACCATCATTCAAAGATTTTCCCTCCGTCACAGTCGCTGGTTCTGGTGCCTTTTCATCGAGTTCAAACCCAAACACCCTTTTTTGCTTTATCTTTCGCCCCGAACGGGACAGAGGTTCTTCGGAGCCATGAGTGTTAGCGACTGTATCTGTCTGAGTTGCCGATTCAGGTTTCTGAACTCCAGTGTCTGTTGCCTCCGTGTCGGTTGTCTGCTCTTGAGATAACAGTTGGTCGTTTTTGTCTAATCTGCGTCCGGGAGTTTTTGTGACACGTTTGGCTTCCTCTTGCAAAACATCTACACCGTCAACAGCAGCAGCCCTCTTACGACGGCCTGGAGTTTTAACCGATGCTTGTTCTACATCAGTATCTTCAACATTCAAAGCTGCATTTATCGTAGTTTTTCCGACCCTGCGTCCCGGTGTTTTCGGTGTAGGTTGATCTGAAATAACACCTTCGTCGCGAGATAGTTTTGCTGCTGCATTTATCATAGATCTACCAACGCGGCGCCCTGGAGTTTGGACTGCTTTAATATTATCTTTTGATTCTGTTTCCGATACGCCCTCCTCATCTCTTTCAACTACTACCAGTTTCTTCCGGCGACTAGGAGTTTTCAGCGGAGCCTTTTCAGCTGCCGGACTACCAGCACGACACGTTTTCACAGCTAATCCCCCAATCAAAGATTGAGCAACTCTTTTCCCCGGTTTTAGATGGGTTTGTAGTTCTGTAACTGCACTCTCCGAACGCGTAGCCACTTCATTCTCATTTTCAAACAACGCAGTTGCAGTTTTACGTCTGGGAGTTCGAGCCGCTAACACTGCACTCTTTTTCTCTTCTTCCGGTTGGTCTGCCGCTGCTGATTTGCCGCGCCGTCCCGGTGTCTTCGGAGTCATTTGTTTCTTCGCGTCATCATCGACGGCGATGGTACTGAGAGCTGGCTTTGCAGGAGTTTTAGCTCGTCTGGGAGTTTTAGTTAACTTTACTCTAGAAGCCTCATCTCTTTCGGAAACATGTGTTTTGCGGGGACTGGTTAATATCTCACTCTCAAACTCCATCAACCTAGCCGGTACTTTTATCTTGCGTCCCGATTTAGAAACACCTGCGTCCTCGTCATCAGCGGTTGTATTTTCCTTTTGTTCCTTTGTGCCGTCACGTTTAGCTGTGTCCGAAGGCTCGAGCATTGCTTTTCTCGTCGAGGAAATGGTTTTGCGTGAGGGTCTTATCTCTTCCGGCGAAGTTGGCTCTTTCACTCCCGTTCGCTTTCCGGGTGTACCGGTGTATGCTTCGGCGGCTTTAATTGCTCTAGGTGCTATGGATTTTCTTGTCTCGCTGGGAGATGCACTCACCGCTCTTTCCGGCGAATCAAGGTGCGCTGGACGCTTGACCTTTCGACCGGATTTCGTGATAGCATCCTTCAAAACAATTTCCTCCACCTTCATATTACGCTTTTTTGGCGTCGATTCCGTTTCGTCTGAAAGTAAACATACACACAATTGTATCACTGTTATTGTACTAGATGCTTTCAAGTAAGAATGCTAAAGTGCACTCACCCAAACGATTCATTATGGATGCAGTCGACTAAAATGCGATATTTAATTGTGAGGAAAAGTTTTGCCCGTACTTAACCTTAACACGCAACACTCTAGCGTTATCGGAAAACGACACTGTTGATGAATGATATGCACTGTTGCTCAATTATGCTATCCGTCATTAGCAATGTGCCCGACTAAACGACCGTGGAAAATCTTCAACTTAGAAGGTAATGCACGATTTGTAAGCAAAGATTATCAACACTCTTTCCAGCGCTACCACCGTAAACTGGCGTCGTACGTTTGGTCTTTGTTATTTGTCCGTTTTTTTTAGTTTGCTGAAATTCGTTTGCAACCGACCAGAGTAGTTGATCAACTTGCCGTCGATGCTCTAGCGCCACATAACGGCCTTACGAATGTCAACATGACAGTGTCACATTGTTTGAATTATTTTCAAATATCTGTTATTTTGTTACGCTCAAATACAATAAACTAATAAAATACTTGTTTGGGCCGCTCAAGCATATCAAATATCGCATACTCATTGTTATCAACAGACGTAAGAAGTATTTAAAACTAAGATTATTTATTCAAATGAATTTGAGATTTTTGAATGAAAATGCCACATAGACTTTATCTTTATTATTTGAGAAAAGTGATCGGTCTTATAACTAGCGCTTTAATTTTTTTTTTAATTTCCGTTGTTTTTTATCTTTTTGATCTAAGTCAAATCAATAGAAATGCACAAATACGCGCCAATTTTTTTAAATTTATCACAGCTATCATGGCGGGCTTCCTTATTAACGCATCAGGACGTTACGAAGCGTTAGCCCGTTTCCAATAATTACCCGTTTCGAAAGCAACGACACCACAGCTGTCAAATCCTAGCGAGCGGTGAACAGAACAAGCGTGGAAAAAACGTGGATCGCAGTGTAGACAAGGCGAAATCTTGAAGAATCTTAATTTTTTCGTAATATTTCGTTCGTGAAGTGATACATTTATCGATTTGTGGTGCTATCTGTGTGGGGAACAAAAATTCTATTATGAATCAGGAGGAGGAAGTTCCTACGAGAGGTAAGTGCTGTTGTGGTCGTGTAAAGTCTTGCCGGCATAGGAGGCAGCTCATGGTCGTGTTTTGTGCCAATTTTTCAGTAACCCGTGGTGCTCTTCGTCGGCGTTCTGTTGATCAGGAAGCCACCCCACAGAAGCCTGCCGGTGCTGCCAGCAGCGGAACGCCAAAAAAATCAGCTAGCACTACGAAGAAAGTGCATGCCTTAAATGCAATACAGGAGACCGAAGGCCGTCCGTCTACACCGACCGTCGGACGCACGACGCGCCGTCGAGTGTCGGAAACGATGGACACTCCAACCTTGTTGCCCAATAAGTTAGTGCAGAATCTGAAGGAAGCTGAAACCAGCGTCGAAAATGGAAGGCGTTCACGTAATTCGTCGCTTACGGAAGAGAACTTAAACGAACTAAACGCAGCATATGATGGAAGCAGCGGTATGATGCCAACCCGCTCACGTACACCAGCCCGTCTACGCGCGTCGCACGAGGCTCTTGCTTCCATGAGTTCTCCACAAACGGCTATACGTCGATCCACTCGGCGCAACAGCGTCACCTCTGACGATGGTTCCGTACATTCGCTTCCTGTTACAACCCCTAAGGTCAGTTCCGGTTTACGTGCTCTTAAAGATGACACCATAATTGAAGAAGACGCCAGTGACGATCGAGCGGAGTCGGTTTCGTCGGAGGCATCATCTCGTGTAACTCGACGCCAATCGACAGCGGTGATGAAATCAGCATCCCCCAGCCCTCGCCGTACTGTAGCCAGTCCTGTGATGAACGTCAAGATGGAATCAACACCTCCACGAGTATTGAAAACTCCACTTGTAGCATTGTCTCCACTTACTCTGCCCAAGGAGTCACCACGTTCTAAAAATGTGTCCTTCAGTGACGACTCTAAACAGGATGATAATATTAGCTCTTTCCCCAAAACGCCTACATCGGTGGCGAAAGAAGTGGTAGTAGTCGTGGAAGATTTGCGTAACTCGGAGCTGATGGGTCTATCAGCAAAGTTGGACACAGAAGTCTACTTGCCTATAAAACGTGAGGAAAATTTGGAGCAAATGAAATCAAGCCATAAGTCTCCCAAGAGAAAAAGTGTATCAAGCAACGCTGAGCAAGAGCTGAAAGCAATTGATGACTCCAAAAGCATTCTCATTTCCCCAAAGGCTGAAAAAGAAACAATCAAACAACATAGCTCGGCTGGCAAGCGGGAAATGAATCCTTCAACAACTGTACCGAATGAGGATGCTAATAAGGCAATGGCCAGATCAAATGATGTCAGCGGAATTGAAGTATTGGACTCTTCTGTAATGGAAGTGTCAGACACCTCAGTGGAAGCTAACACCAGTGTCAAGGATACCAGTAGTTTGGCTAACAACTCCACGTCGGAAGGAAACAAGCTTTCCCACTCTTGGTCACAATCGGTTCGTCGCTCCGCTACCAAAGGCATTGATGAATTCAGCGTCCGAAAGCAAGAAGAACAGGAGCGGCAAGAAGAGGAGATCGAAAAGCTGCAGAAAACACAACTTAAATCACCCGCAAACTCACGCTCACCGCGAACAAAGCAAGATTCAGCGGATGAGGATATCGAAGAAGAAAACGACGATGAAATGGAGGACGAAGAGGAAGGTCGGGATAATAATGAGTTTATAGATGATGAGGCTGTGGAAATGGAGGGGTACGAGTCAGGCGATTCGTTGGCCAGTGATTTAAGAAAAGAAATGGAGGAAAATGAAATTCCCGATCAGGGTGAGGATCTAGGCAGTGAGGATACAGAGGAGAACGATGATCAGGAAGAAGATGATGAGGACGGCAATGACTCGTGGATCGTTTCCTCTGGCGAGGAGGCTGAACAGCTAGATGAAGATGAACTGCTACAGGATACGGAAGATGAAGATATGAAAACGAATGGCGCTAGTTTGCAAAGCAAAGAAAAATCTAAAACTCCCACACGTCGACGAATTGTACAAATTGTTGATGACAGTGACGAAGATAGTAAGGAGCCATTGAATGCGAGTATCAAGGAGACCACAAAGTCTCCGAAGCAATCAAGCTTCCAACGCTCGGTAACACCGTCATCAGTCGGAGCCAATGGAAGTAACACTCCATCAAAAACAGCTAAAGTATCTGAAACCACTGATGGCATCGAAAACAATGGTGAAGATAAAATTGCCAATACACCAGCCAAAAATGATGCATCAATGGCATCCTCCGGCGATGTGGTGGAGATGAAAAGTAATGTGACCAATCCTATCACACCAGTTCGGAAAACACCCTCGAAGAAGGTTTCAGGATCTGCTTCAAATTCAGCCGTGAAATCGTTATCAAATTCAAAGAGTGAAATTGGGGACAATGATGTTGCATCAGGAGATGAAAACAATACAAGCGAAAATAGCGATACAATGTTTCAGGATGCTGAGAATGGGGAGGAAACTTGCGATAAAAGCGGCAAAGAAACAAACAATGATGCATCCTTGTCTATATCACCTGCCAAATTCATTCATTCATCACGTAAAAGCCTTCCTGCAGCTTCTGTAAAGAGCATGGTTGCGATTGGGCATGGTCGTAAAAGCCTTCCTGCTAGCGCTAATATGCAACCCATGGATCCTGAGGTAGAAAAAGTGGAATCGCTACAGAAATCGATCGAAAATGATGATGCCCCAGAAACAGTGGATGAAAACCCACAACTCGATAATAGCACACACGCTGCTCCTGTCCCAGCTGAGTATACGCTGGATCAACCAGCGAATGAAGCTGATTCTAAAGCAAATCGGAAATCTATGCCAACCGTGTCTCTGATTTCTGCACAGTTTTATATTGGGGGATCGAAAAAACGCGCTACTATAAATGGTGGGGACGCTAACGTACCGACATCAACACCGAAGGCAAACCAATCATTGGCAACAAAGGAAAAAGCGAAAAAACCGATATCAGAAAAGAAGGCCACCGCTACGAATGGTGGGTCCTCGATCGTGCCTAATCCGTTTGCGCAAGGCAGCAAAGTCAAATCACGCTTGTCGTTGGATTCAGGATCAGAAGTTGTGCATCAAAAATTAAAAAAATCCAGAATGTCTTTGCCTGTTAATTTGCACCAGGAACTGATGGAGGTTACCGAAGCAGCACCCATGGTCGAAAGCACTACAAAAGAGACAGCAAAGGGAGGCGATGATGTAGAGATGATGGAAGAAGTTGTTGTTGTTGAAGAAGAAACAGGAGATGGAAACCAACTATCAAAGGTACAGAAAACAAAACAGAAGGCGCTTGAGGAATACGATCTTGCTAACATATTGTCCCGCTGCAATGAGGTCATCCGAGAGGATAAGGAGCGCAAGAAAGAGGTTGCGTCCGCAATCCGTAAGAAAAAGGTAAGCAATCATCGGTACAATCATATTTTTGCTCGACATTGCTTGTTTCGTAACATTTATACTTATTTTCCCTCCTCCCATACTTTTTCTTGTATATAGGAAGAGAAAAAGCGAATGCGCGAGTTGGAGAAACAGCAGGAACTGGAAGCGGCCAACACTGCTGCCGCCAGTACAGTAACCGATAATGATGATGGTCTCAACAGCAGCACGACCGCAAACGATTCCGCCAGTCAAGTTGGAGAAGCATTAAAAAAGAAAAAGAAGCGAAAGCCCAAGGTAAAGAATTATCTGTTGGAGGAGTTGGCAGCAACGAAGAAAGAACGTTTGGAGCAGGCACTACGTCACAAGCTGGAAGTAATCGAGCGTCGTAAGCAACGTAAGAAGGAGCGCCAGCTTGACCAGAAGAAACAGTTGGACAAAGAAAATGGAGATGGCGGAAACGCTACGGGCGCTAGCGGTGGCATTGGAGCGAAGCTGGAAAAAATGAAAAAGAAACAAAAAGCTAAATCTACCGATGAAGCCACTAAAAAATCAAAGGAACCACCGGTACGGGTAGCCTTGTCCGCATTTGCAGTGTTTAATCAGTTGCAGAATAATCAGGTAGATTTACAATCTGTGCAACATAAACAACAAAATCCGGTAATGAATGTTCAGCAAACGCAACTTGTAACATCGACAGTTGAAGCGAAACAGCACAAAAAATCACCCAAGAACGAGGAAACATTAGAACAAAAATTGGAATCTAAAGATGTTTCTAAGACGCCAGATAAGAAAGTTCATGCTGACGAGAAGGCAACTTCAATTATTGTGGCTAAAAAAACTGAACCTGAACAAACAAAGAAGAAGACAATGGAAAAAATTGGAAAACCAATGGAAAATCAGCTTGGTATAACGGCTCTGCCGCCTTCTACCGTTGATAAAATGGATGATGATGTAGCAGCTCCCAAAAAGCAATCGGTACCGGCAGTAAAACTCCAGTCGGTGCGTGCGTTGGAAAGCGATGGCAAAATCAATCCTCCTTTGCTAAAATCTGTCAGTGACGGGGTGCTAAAAGAAGCCAACAAGCTGACGAAAAAACAAAAACGTAAGCTAGCAGTGCTGGAATCGGCCACACCAAACACTCAAAAAGATAATCTTTCCGCAGATGTTATTGCTAAACGAAAGGAGATAAATGTAGCTTGCTCTGAAGATGCTCACATGAACTCTGGCGGTGA
This sequence comes from Anopheles christyi, assembly GCA_000349165.1. Classification (NCBI taxonomy): domain Eukaryota; kingdom Metazoa; phylum Arthropoda; class Insecta; order Diptera; family Culicidae; genus Anopheles; species Anopheles christyi. Next base: position 8,231 of record KB702493.1, on the reverse strand, counting down.
AAAGCGGAAGGAAAAGAAACGAAAGGAACCGATGATGGAGACCATATCAAATGATTTGGCTTCCAATTCAATGTCAAAGAGTAAGAAAAACAAGAAACAAATAGCCCAGAACGAGAATGGGGAAGATCACAGTACATTTTTCGGTTCAACATTTACAAGTGCCATGCATAAGGTTCACACTGAAGAAGTCAAAGAAAAGAAGCAGAAAAAGTCTAAGAAACAACTCGCAGAGCATATGGAGAACGACACGGACCCAGATCGTAGCACGGTTGAGCAAGCCAGCAAGAAACAAGTTTGCGTGCAGCTAGAATCTACAACAGCGGCACCAGCAGCACCGGCAACCGTGTCGACAAAGAAGCGTAAGCGGGAGCTAACTGATAGCCCTGCAACGGTCACATCAACAACTCCTCGTCCTGCGAAACACACAAAACTGCGCGTTCTGCAGCGTATTGAAAGCGGAGGTTTCTTCGAAGAAAATGTAACACCCGACAAGATACGCCTGAAGCGCAACTTTGGCTTCCAGGAGCGACAGGCGACACCGGCGAAGCAGCTTGGCTTCAGGGTCTCTGCCATTCTGCCCAGTGATCAGAAAGAGCTTCGGGCCGTGGCGACCAAAATGCATTCCAAGGACGGCCGGTTGAAGTCAAAGTACGCAGGAGCATCACAGCCTGATGTCAGCCGCAGCCTTCCACTTCCGGTATGGACCAGTTCAGGGGTATTTTTGGAGTTCCCAGCGGACGATACTGGCGTCAACGGGAAGGGAAGGGAGGTGCAGAAACAGCAGCAAAGCTCCAAATCCAAGACCGACACGGGATACATTCAGTTGAAGGGCCAGGGCAAAGGCGATTTCCGTCTCAAAACGCTCCGACCAGGACCAATGGCAGAAAAACCTCAGCGTGTCGATCCAAGTACAACCGAGCAATCTGTGTTGAACTTCAAGCGTAAACAACTCCTGGAGAAGACGGCACATTTGCGCGAAAAGAAGAAGAGTCATCGTGTGTAGAAGATCTAGTAGCACGCGCTCGTTTTGTACATAAAGCTTTTTTTGTCTTTCTTTTGTCAATTTATTCACATAATCTAAAAACTCTGTTTTATTCAATAATGCTCACCGATGATGTTCGCGGGATTGAATGATCGTTGTTAATTTGTTCTTGAAAACGGAAAGCTGAGTACGGAACTATTGAAAAATATAATAAATAAAAATATGGTTAACATATGGTTTGGCAAAATCTGTTCAGGAGGCTTAGGAAAGAAATCGGTGTTATTTACACGCCTATTTTTTTAGTATTTTGTTAGCGTAGAGACAGACAGAGACAGTACGTAATTTGTACTAGTGATGGATCGACCCGGAGTCGGGTGCATGTCTATCGGAACCGTTTCCGACCCGTGGGCGCAGAGCATTTTTGCCCGTACTCTTATGGAGTCGGATTAACTCGTTGCACCTCCGTGCAGGATTCTCATTTGCTTTGTAGAACTTACCTCACCTGTCGAACTCGTATGAACCTATTAAACTAGTTGTATACACGGTTACTTTGCTGAACCTACTAGAACTGGAAGCTTAAACATTCATACTCTGCCCCTTAGCGCTGTCGGTAATAATTCTGGGAGAAATACACAGAGAGTGATAATATCTATATATAGTAACCTTGAATTAAGCTAAGTGGAGCGGTTAACGTCCCTGCGTCCGATACATATGCGATCGGATTGTGGTTTGAAGAACACCTATACAAATTGTGACGCGGATGAAGATTGGCGGACGGTGAGTATAGCCGGCATCACAATCGCCAATTACATTTTGATGCTGTACACATCCACTACCGATAGTCGTTACTGTCGACAGGTTGGTTGAGGGCACTGACGAACCCCTGTCCTCTTCTAGATTAAATATTGGTGTTCCACCACGGCAGGTCTGGAGGTCCCTCCTTGGGATTACCCTTGGTACTAACCAAATGCAAGACCCGGAAGGTTCGGATTTACTCGGTAGCATAAAAAATATTATTTTGCCAATGTATTATTTAGAATAAGTAAGGGGGTGACGCGCTACTGACACTCAATATGGTAATTGAGAAGCCTTTTGTAACGTTAAATGACAATCGTCTTTACTTTTCTATTGCATTTCTTTATGTTTATTGTTTCTTTTTTCTATTTTCATTCCAAATCCAAGACATTTCAAAACCATTCGAAAAGAAAACTTAATTTTTGTAACACGATTTGACCAAATAATCAAATGGGTAAAATTCCTACGAAGCATCACACAGAAGACTACTAGGCGATTAGGACGATATTCAGTACAAATGAATTTCGGAAGAATATGGCCAAACTCAAGAAAAAATAATCATATTTTTTGTCATTTCACACGGTTTTAATATTTCTGCGTATGTTTCACATGCTTCGCCGTTGCTGAGTGGAGAGCCGTAAACTGTTTCCTGCCATTTATACGCATACTGTGTTCTGCTTTGTTTCATCACTACCTTATTTTCCGCCGAGTTTGGTCCGGATAGTACAATTTTCCGCTTCGATTGTTAGTTAAAGTATTACCCATTTCACATCCCCCCCTTTTATAAGCTTTTCCACAACTCCATTTGCCGCCGTTCAGTTGGTTTACAGTACGATAAAAGCTAAACCCAATAAATTCTCCTGTTGTTCAGTATCTTTTCCTTCTGTTATAGCTTTAAAATCCATGTTTAAAGGTACACGTACGTAATTATTAATCAGAGTGGAAACGAATGGAAAACTTCGTTGAAGAACTATCAACCGCAATTCTGCTGTGGAGGCCTCTGGGGAAAAGAAATCATAAAAAAGAAAAAGAGGCACTCGTTCTCTACACACGACGTTCGATCGATTAGCACAACATTAAATTATAAAAAAAAAACAAATGGAATCAGTCTCGTCAAATGTACACGATAAAAGGATACGACACACGATTCGAGAGAAGAGCGTCCGATAGGTGGTAAAAAGAGAAGTAAATACGAACAGATTACTGTACAATCAGCATCATCCTGATCTTCGTCGCACATATACTACACCTTCTCTGTCTATCTCTCTGTCTCTCTCTCTTTCGGTGTATCTGAGTGTTGATGTGTATGTGTGTGCAGTTTATCTAATGTTCCTTCTAATCAAATACATGCACACGCATCATCTATCTACCTGCTCTCTCTGTTCGCTATCGGACACAAATAGAAATGCAATGGAACTCTCTCATCTTTCACTACAAATCGCGAAAGTGAGATCTCTCCTGTCTGTACTCTAAAACCCTACTACCGGGGAGAGAGGGATGGATTCTTTTCTGTTGTAGCGATTTTTTGTTTTCCTTTGTTTGCACTTACCGCCGTCCTCTCCTAATTGGAATCTTCGTCTTAATGCTTCACTTGTAACACGAGTAACGTTTTTTACGGTTTGCTTACATTTTTGTCGGTTGCTTTTTCTTACTTGATAAAATCTTGCTTCTCTCAACACGAGTTCACTTTGCCGCGTAATAGAAGAAAAATCTTGTACTGAATCTTTCTTGCCGGGGAACCTCTTTTGTTATCGTGCTGGGAGAGATGATACTATTATTTTGACTGGATAGTTTGCTTTTGCTTAGTAGTATCGCGGGCCGACTGGATTCGCTTGTGTTTTACTTTTTACTTGTTTCTTTTACGACACATTGTTTTTTCTTCTGTATTGTGAATTTATATATGTTAACATATATATATATATATATGTTTTTTACGTACTGCAGCTCACTTTGCTTTTTCTCTTCTCCCTTGCACAGCTGCTCCAACTGACCATCGCCGCCGCCGACGCAGTCGCCATCATTGAAACATCGTTTCCCAGAATGCACTTTAGAAGGGCATGGAAACACCGTCACGCCGCCGGTCGTCCTCACGGTCCCGTCGGTCATCGTTAATGATGGTATTGATCATGTCCCGTGCACGTTCTATGTTCGGCTGATCGCCCATGACCGACACATTATTGGCGCCGTTCTCGTTGCGAGCCTTGTCTGTTAAGAGTTGGTTGGTAAGCGGGGAGAGAGAGTCGGGTTTGTAAAGAGAAGCAACACACACGCACACACGCACAAAACCATCTCATAACGCGATTTTCTGCCGCGAAGAAACATTTTGGAGCAAGAGGGGGGAGGTAGGAACTGGTCGATGAATACATGGAGGTGTTGGAAAGGAGTACAGGAAAACACAAGGAAGGTTTGATAGGCTGATGGGTGTGCGTGTTTGTGCGCGCGTACAACGAATGCAATCGATAGAGCCAGCACACCACCGCGCAGCGAACAACGCACCACACACGCACACCCATGGAAGAGTTACGGTCATTTACTGATTCTCCCAACTATCTCTATCTCTCTTCCTCCAGTTCCATACCTCTTGCCCACTGAGAGGGATAATAGGGCGATAGCGAAAAGAAGGGGGATATGCCTTCACGGGCTTCGCTACTATACACATTCAATTTCCTGCAGCCTGCTTTTATATTATTCAGCGCCGGTTTCAAGCGTTCAGCGTTCACACAAAATGAGGAGTTCATATGACGACGTCACAGCTTGCCGTAACAGGATTGTTCTGCATATAGCAACGTTTCCCACGCAGACTAAATGTGAGCCATAACGGTGTACAATGTACAAATTAACTATTCGTTCCAGTACTGTATCGTTCTGTTTGCTTTTTTACTGTCCGAGTAACAACACACTGTGAAGGGGATGCGCTTTTCCGCCATTAGAAACCGGAATTCGTTTACTATCGCATTTTGCTTCCAAACAAGCAGTACAATTATTGCAACAAAACCGAAACAACTACTTCCCCGGTACGGAAGGAAGACAACGGAACGACGGTACGGTACGTTTACGGGGTTCAACTCGTTCCGTTTGCTGTCGATATACGAGCGCAGCATCCGGAGCGTGCGGGTCCCGGGGAACCATTATGAACAGGACAGAGCGTTGTAACACCAATAGCATCTTGCTGCTGCAGCCTTTTGCCAGAGCTCTCACACATCATCCTTCTTTTCTCTACGTTACATCTTCTACTAAAGCAATCAATACACGCTTACCAATCTGCACCGACACACGGCAACGGTCCTGAATCTCACGGATCTTGTTACCGCCGCGACCGATTATGAACTTAACCTTGTCGGCTTCGACCTCGAACACCTCGGTCTTTGCCGTCGCCGGGTCAATCCTTGGCGGTCCGCGGCTGCCACCACCACCACCACCGCCGCCGCCTCCACCGTTTCCACGATAGCCACCACCGCCACCACCACCGCGGTAACCACCATCGTCGTCACGGCGACCTCCGTAACCGCCTGAGCGGTAGCCACCACCACCGCCGCCGCCGCCACCGCCATTACGATCGTATCCACCACGGTCGCTACGGTAATCCCGGCGTTCCCGGTCGTAGCTGTAGCTATCGCCACCACCACCTCCACCACCACCACCGCCGCCATAGCTGCGGTCGGAGTCGTCACGTTCTCTCCAGTCTGGCATATTTGAATTGATTTTTTGCTTTAAATTTCCGTACTGTAGGAATAAATGGATATTAAAAAAAACACCAAATTAAATTCACGCTTTAATGCACATCTGCTCTTAACAGCAATATTACATAGCTGGACCCGTACAAATTCAACTCTCCGGACAACTGGAAAAGTAGCTAAATGATGTTAGACCAGAAAACAAAATGGTGCCTAGGCGCGTGGAGACAATATAAGAGTGTGAGTTTTTCACACGCGCAGCGCTTGCAGCGCCGCTACACGGATGTTGAGAGTAACAACCGAAGCTATATACTCTCCGCACCGCCTCACTCACACACACATACAGTAAATTTCACTTCTAATCCACACGGGAATGAGTCGCAATAGCCGCTTTACTTCGAAATCCATATTAATTGATGCTACATTTACAAAACCATTCTATCTAGTCTCCATTGGAAATAATTTTCACGAACTTCAAGTACCATTCGTATGCTAATTACAAGGAAACAGAAATAATACTTTACCTGTACTGCCGCAGCTTATCTTCCACACACAACCTTTTCCACGGACTTACAAAGCGGAAATGGCGAAAATGCGATGCTTCATGGAGTTCCCGGATAATCGGGCACTACGGATAACAGATGGCGTCGCTGACAGATTCAGCTTCGTTAAAATTTACAAGGTGTATATTTTTCTAAATTCTTCGTTATACTCTGGATGAAGTGTTTTTTTTTTTAAATGATTTCTCTGTATTCATTTCAAAATTAATTCATATTTGCATATTTGCCATTACGGTCCACATTCCATCCATCTCTTCCATCAGGACACCGAGCCATTCTGGATTTCGTCAATATCTTTTTATATTTTCACCTTCAGCTGTGGGCAGACCAGTTGAACCGTTAAATAATTAACAAACTAAAATTGTAATAATTCCGGGTTGCAGGCTTGCCATATTACAAATATTAACTTGTTGAGATGAGAGAACTTTTTACCAAGACAGCAATTGTCCGATAATGTACCGATACAGTCTTCCCGATTTGCGTTCCGTTTATGCGTTTGTTTTTCAAAAGTCAAAAATCGTGTTTCAGTCTTAATACGCTTCAATCATGAGAAAGTTTGATCGAACCTGAATGTTTCTTCGTATTTTTATTTTTGGGCGTAAACGATCTACGAGGCCATGTCGGCTTTACACAGACTAGCCAGACTTAATTTTATGTAATAACGTGTTTTAACTCCACTCACTCACTCGCCGTACCCACTAGTGACTCTCTAAGGATGAATTGAATCACAATATATATCGAGTAGCCTGTTGGCACTGAGAGTGAGGGAGTTTAATCGCATAAGAGCGAGGCAACATCACCATGTAGGGTTTGTGTGTTGTATTTTAGTTTTGAATTTCAATAATCAGTAAAAGATTTGAATTGTTATACGCATTATTTTACTTTGATCCACTCACTGAACAACAGATTGGATTCACTGAAAAGAGTGAAAAGATATCTTTGTACTAATGTCAAAGTTGTGCGTTAGAAAGCTTCCTGTAGTCTCGTCGTTTAAGTGTGATTAGTCAGCTTGCCTTGAAGAACGAAAAACGGAATACACAAAATGTAAAGGCAGAAACCTCTTGATTGCCTTTGAAACGTAGATGTTCAAAACGTTTTTGTTGTTTAAGACTGCCGCAGATGCTGTTGATCATTAACGACTACGTTGAGGTGAAACGCAAAAGAACCTTCTTTTTTCACTTATTGTAACACGAGTGATTTGCTGGATGGTACCAAATGCGACCAGTTTATTCGACACATTGAGACCCCCGACAAGACTGTAGTACTTAACCATTTAGACCATTAAATCCTGGAAGTCTATAATTATGGATACGTGATAATGTTGCACTAGGATTGAAAAGAAATTGTATGTCCTGTAATAAACGATAAGAACCCTACGCAGCGTTTTCCAAGTACAGGAGACCCCCGAGTAACGACCCCCTCGAGATACGACGATTTTTATCTTGACAGTTGTCAATTGTCATTTTGTTGAAATATACAGTTTTTTGTTAAATATTTCATCGCAACCGTTAAAAAATTCGTCACATTAATAAAATTTCGATAAAATATTAATATTAAATACAACTATTACTACTTATTGCCTAAAATTGTGTTGTATGGTCATTTAAGTGTGTAAAATATTAAACTGAACGGAAAATTGGCATACGGCTTTCGACCTACGTTTATGCACGATATTTTGACAGATACTCGACTTACGCCTTGTTCTGGGCCCTTTTTTCAGTCTCAAATACCGTCGTAAGTCGAGGGACACCTGTAAATGTGAATGTTATGTAAAATAATGTAGCAACATGTACTAATAAAAAATAATCTTTTGTCGGAATGGTGCGTCTCAAAGATGGTATGGCGCTGCAGACTTCGAATCGTTTATTACATTTCCCGTTAAATAAATAAAAAACTGTTTTCCAATATAAATGCGTAAAACGTTAACACTCTAATTCTCCAGAAATGTACTAGTACATACTGGTCTGATCCAGTGAAAACAGCATCAAAGAAACGTTTGCAATTTTCATTTTTCATATTTCTTTGTATGTTACCAGAACAGTCTTTCTAGTTATCTCTCTGGCGTGCTTACTGCTATTAGCAAATCAAAAAAAAAAAAAAAAAGTAAGGTAAATCGTTTGTTGCCCAAAAGAACCAAATAATAAAAAAGGAGACATGTCCATGTCAAGCTCGTGGATAATGGTGTAGCAACTTGGTACAACAGAAATGATCATCAAAATT